>VZRF01011223.1:0-110024 GCA_013396875.1 Vireo altiloquus | reverse complement strand
TCGGTGCCCCCGGCCGCTGCCGAGGGGGTGTGTCGGGTAAGGGCGGCCGGGAGCAGCTCCGCGCTCGCTTCCTGCTCCTCCCCGGGAGACCCGGGTCGCCGCCGCCGCCGGCTGCCCGCAGCCCCTCCGAAGGCACCCGGTCGGGTCTGCCGCGGTTGTGCCGCTTTCCTGGGGCTGTTGGCAGCGGAGCCCCCCTCCTGGCTGAGGTAGGAGCTTCCCGATCATGTAGCAGTGTTCTCCAAACTGGATATCTGCAAGGGTGAGGACAGTAGATGATGAATGCCAAAAGGGATTGAATGGTAATCTGGAAAGGCACAGGTCTTTGTGAATTATTTGTGGCTCCTGTCTTTCAGTCGTAGTGCAGTAGTTCAGGCAGGAGCACTAACTGAAGGGGTTGGGATAAAGCTGTTGTAAAATAAATTACTCGTAGTGTTCGAAAAATCTACTTGGTCATCAGTATTAATACCCTTATGCAAGGTTTTTATGGTTGGTATCGGAATGCCTTAAACCTTCCCTAAAATGCTAACACAGGTTACAGAAAATTCATCCCTCCATTCGGTGAGCCCACAGCTCACCTCCAGAAGAACACACATAAAATGGGAGCTCTTCCTCTTGTAGGCACAAGTTCTTGCCTCTCCTCTGTGTTTGCATATGACACTTCTGTTAAAGAAACAAGGTCATACTGCCTTCTGTATTCCCAAAATCTCCCCTGGAGCCAGCTCATGGGATTTGGGCACAAATACCTACTTATTTAGATACTAATCAAAAGTCGCTGTTTATTTTGGCCTTGGTGAGGCAAAACTTAAGGGAGGATCTCCCTTCTTCACTCGAATGTTGAGAGAATGAACATAGTATACTTAAACATTCAAACCCTGGCAAAGGAGTCCAGCTTTTAGCACTACATGTTGCTGTGTTATTTCAGAGTGCCAAGAGATTAAGACAGACAAGGATTGGCATTGTTAACTTTTTTTGTTAACTCTGTAACAACTGGATTTTTTTTTTTTTTCAGCTGAGAGCCTAAATTATGTGGAAGTTTTTGTAAGCCTACTTCTTAGCAAAAAGCAAGTTCGTGCTCAAGGGTAAACTGTGTGTAGCTGGTGAAGTGAAAGAGCCAACAGCATTTTCATTTACTTTGTATGACCTGTAAATTGTGCATTAGTGAAAATTTTATGCTGATTTTTCTACTTCGAATTAGCAACATGATACGTCATTTCATTGAGAGAGTTAAAACCAAGCAATTCAACACGTCTATACAACAAGAGCTCCTCCCATTACCTACTCATCTGATAGTAGGTGGTCCTTATAAGTACTAGGGCTTAGTAGCCAGTAAGTACTTCATGTTAGGTTATTTCAGCTTAAGAATTCTAGTTTTGGAGTCTTTCCTACCTACATCTGCCTTTGCTTCTAAAGGCAGACTTGAGAACCGCCTTCTTAAATGCCTTTAATATTGTTCTGAAATTGTAATACTAGGACATGCTTGATCTCTGAAAGGTCTTTTCTTGGAATTTTTTTTTTAATACTTGATGACATTGGCTGGCAAGTGTCTTACAAAATTAAACCTGACAGTTCGTTAAATAGAAGTAAAAAAATCAGTAAATCGTCTGTAATTTTTGCTGTACAATTTGAATTATGACTTGAGTATGGAAAAGCAAAGAGGAAAAATCCTCTCATCCTTGCTTATGTATTTACGTATTTTTACATAGGGAAAACCTCTTGACTCCACAATTCAGTGCACTCACCTCCATATGAAGCAGAAACATTATTCTGTATTATGCTGCAATCTTGTATTGTCTTTTTTTTCCTCTTCTCTTTTTCTACTCTGCCTCCTCTCATGCATTACTAGAGTTCTATGAAGCTAGTTTCCATTTTGTCTAAATAAGCAAGCAGTGCTAGAATTGCTGTTGAATGGACTTCAGTGTTTTGTCTGTAGAAGGTAAAGTAGAATCCCATATTGATTTTGTTGGTAGATTAAAAATCATGTTCACTGTCCTGGGAGCTATATAATAATTTTGCACAGGGTAGATAAATCTAAGAAAGCCCTTGGTATTGTAATATGATCCTAAGTTACTGTCTTCTGTTAGGAGTGTTGAAAGAAAATAGATGCATCCTTGAGACACTGAGATGTGTGTTGATAGATTTTATTTGGACATTATTTTAATAGGCTGATTTCTTTGCCAATTCATTTGCCTTGCTGATGTTGTCAAGATTTGTGTTTTAATGGGCAATTGTAACAGGCAAGCCAGTATATTATCTCAATTGCTTATAACTCCACCATTGTTATAATTTCGTTTCATTTTCTGCAATGGTTCCCCTCTTTTTTGAAGATGAGCCAGTGAAAAAGTGACAATATGCTCCAAAATTGCAAGCTAACATGTTTTTGAAGAAGTTGCATACTTGTCAGAAATGCAAGAGCAATATTTCTTAACTAGGGAAGCATTGCAGCAATTTTTTTTGCAGTTACTAGGGAATTACTAGAATAAAGTTTAGTCAGCATCATATCATGTAAAGGGTTTGATTTTGATTTTTTTTTTTCCCAGTGAAAAACTGTAATTCTGGTGGTGGATCAAAGCTGCACCTTGGCTTATTTTTTAATTTCTGTGCTTATTGAATCACTTATACTCGTGAGTGTGGTGCATGGATTTTATTTGTAGTTCTGTACTGTGCCTCATGTCATATCATAGCCCCATGCCATTCATGACAAGCACTTAGCTTCTTTTAAGTTATGCAGCTGAAATGCCTTGAAATTTGCACTGATGTGCATTTTTTTTTGTTTTCTTCAACAATTTTAGGGTTTTTGCTGTATGGCTAGTACTTATCTTTTCCATTGTTTGGATATTACTAGTATGACTTATAGTGGGAATATTTTTTTTCTATCTTGTTTTTATCCTTCTGTATTTCCTTCTCTTTCCCTTCCCTTTTCTTACCCTCTATTTTGTTAATAAGAAAATAAAGGGAAGCATGTCATGGCAGATTTGGTATTTTGAAATTGTAGGCTGCTTTTTTTTTTCTACTGTGGGTCCTACAGTAGGTATTCTATGTGATATTTTGAAATTATTTAATGATGTTTAGCAAATGAATGTAGGTTTTAAATTAGTGATCGGTCCTTGTCCATGCTGAGTGAATGTGTGAGCTAAATCAGCTAATGACTAAGAAGTTCTTTGAGGCTACTCTTAGGCAGTGGTAGAGAAAGACAGTACCTATATAGTGGTTCCTAAAAATAGACATCATTCCTGAAGTTAGCCTATAAACTTTCTCATCATAAATGAGAATTACTGTGAGATGTAATATGTTCACTTAGGAGTCTCTCTCTCTAATATAAAGCTCTTGGGTTTTTTAAGTTTTATTCCTGCTTCCTGTTCAAATGGATTAGTTTAATCTTAATTATTTTACACACCACAGTAAAATCCAAAAGCTGTAACTGCTTCCAACTAGTGAGTTATTCACTTAGGAGAAATTTCATGGTGGTTCTGGACACAAGCACTTAGAAAGTACAGAAATTACAGTTTTTCATGATGTTTGAATTTCTGTTACTACATGGAGATGGGGAAAAAACAATGTTTGATTTAGTCGCTTGCTGTCAGTTCTGTTGCTTGGTACCACAAAAATTTGACCCCAAATTTTACAGAGTTTTCCTGTATGCATCTTCTGGGCTCCTGCAGCCATGGACTGGAGCGTGTTGTGTGGGTTAAATATATGGATGAGTGTTTCATATACTGCATTTATTCTGATGTGTGTCAACCCTGACAGACAGACTTGTAAAAGCAGATTTAGTGGTTCCTAAGGAACGGCGCAAGATCTACTGAACATCTGCTGTGTGATGTATGTTTGATTGTTTCCAACTGCTTATAGTAACCAAACAGGCTTAATTTTTACTGGGATAGAAATCCCTTCCTCCAATACAGAGGCATCCTGTTTTTCTCTCAGTTGTTTATTACCTTTGTAGTCATGCAGAGCTGTATTTTTCAAGTAAATACTTTCTTTGTAGCATGACCCTCAGTTTAGGATGGTTTTGTGTATAGTCTGAAAGATGATTTACAAGGCTCTACTTTTCCCTCAAAATCCTGTAATGAATACAAGTGGAAAAAATTGCGGAGGTATCTGTAAAGGTATTTTATGATATGTTTTTCTGTGTGTTCACTAAAATAGTTCATTTCTCCTAATATATGCCTGCTAATGCTATTGAGGCTTAGAGAATCACACAGAATTGGTTTTTGTCCTGTTACCACAGGACAAAACTGTATCACAGAAGCTGACAAAAACGTTTCTAGGGGGTAATTTGATTCCTTAAAAGAAAGATTTGTAGAAACTTTGAAGAAATGGATAACAACTTTTTTAAAGGTTTTTCAGAAAATTAGGAGAAATTTACAGGACCCTGCCTGATGATAATAAGTAACCCAAGTTGTTAAGTGGTTTAGAGATTTAGACAGAAGGGTTGTTCTGAACTCAATTCCTTCGTGGTCTCTTCATCTCATCTTTTTCATGAAAAACTGAGAGAGCTTAAGTTCTTCCTGACTTGAAACAGGAAACATTTTGAAATGGTGTCATTTTTCTCAGGACAGGAAAAACTTTGTCATTGAACTCTACATGATAAGTTAACAGTTGTGACTCCTTTTTGTTAAATATAACTGGTTTACAGTAGAAATAAACCTAAGTTTTCAAGGTATTAATTTGTGTTTTACTACTTGCATTAATTTCTTGGAAGAGGAAGACATTTTGTAATACTCACTGTTGAATTTTCAAGCAAAAGAAACAAAATTTTATTTAATTAAAATGAAAATTGATGCTAGTTTATGACATGAGCTTTAAGACACCATTGCCCTTAAAATTTGCACGCCACAGTTTTGTAACAAGGCTTTCATTAGAAATCACCAAAGATTTGACATTTTGAGGGATTTAATTACTGCTATCATTTAGTTAGCCCATAAATTTGAAAACACCTTGGCTACAGCATGGGCTTGCAGTCACTGGACAAACAAGCATATGTCACCTTCCCTGCTCCTTTGTTGCCCCAACAGGGAAGATGGTGTTCCTATTACAAGGTCAGCATAATGAAATCTGTCCCTACGCATCAGCTGCTTCTAAGTTTTGCTCCTACATTTGCAAAAATTGCCAAAATCAGTAGTTTCTGTTAACATATTCATCTCTGTGTTGGTTGTGTTAAGGTGCAGCACATAGTCCATACCAGAAGGTCAGGTTTGGGAGAGAGGAGGGGAGTGAAGTTTCCAGTAGAGTAGATCCAACACCTGGGGGCAGTAATTGCTTAAACTATCAGATACGTGCTGTTTGTGTGACAGCCATCAGAGATTTATAGCAGATCAGAGACACAAATCATTCTTCAGAATGATCTAAGCTGATCCCCAGTAGATGATGAAATATCGGTGAATTGGGCCCTTAGAGTCTGTTTCGTGTAAACAGATAGATAGGAAACTTACCTGAGAGGTCAGATGTAGAATCCACATTTGATCAAATGAATCCTTTCTATGTAAGTTGAAGGGAGGAACATTGATACCGAGATAGAGAAAATTAGATTCTTGCACTTGATTTTTTAAAAAATATTTTATTCTGAAATAATTCAGGTAATTCCTAATAAATGTGAAGCAAATACAAGTCAGACATGGGAAGGAAAATATTAACTCTGATTGCTTGAACTTTGTCCAAGTTGAAGTTCATGTTCTGTATATAGACATGTAAAACTGGAAAACAGAGAAGCCAAAAATACCTAATGTCTTTTGCAAGGAGTGCTGAATATCCTTTTAGTAAGACAGATGTTCAGTAAGTTTATCTAGTATGCAACGAAAATTTTGAATGTTGTAATATTTGTTGATACTCCTCATGTAATTAATTTTTCTTATCATTGCCACAGCATCCATACATTAGTAGTACAGCTACATTTCAACTGACAAGGTTAATGAGGGAATTTTAGCAGATATTCATAGGAATTTGATTGCAGCTTTAGCCTAGTGAACCGTGTAGGACTGCTTTCCTCATTTACTGTTTAGCATGTTACAGAAGCTAGCTTACTGTTTCCAGCAAGTGAGAGGTGATCTGAAGAGACTGAAAAATGAGATGGATTCCTTTCATTCTGCAGTGCATTGCCATCAACAAACAAAACTCAAAATCTTGCTAGGCATTGCTATGGCCAGCAGCTGGTCACCTGAAGTTACCCAGCATTGCCATGGACAATTGTTACTTGCAGGGATAGGTTTCCTTTTCACAATGAGCAGTATTTATTAATTTTATTAAGGTAGTGTTGATATTAATAGCTGTTGTGCAAATATTAACATGTCTGTTTTGCTTTTGTCTTTTGTTGTTTGTAAATATATTGAGGTTATTTTCTATCAGAGCCATCAAAGCTCTGGTAGAGGAGAAAATAGGAAGGCAATGTGTTGTTAAATGAAAGTATTGAAAAGGGAGTGGATTGAATTTGGTTCATTCCATTACTAAGTTACACCAGTATGTAAGTAGCCAAGGCTTGAAACCCTTAAACAGTTGGGGGTGGGTTTTGGTGGGTTGGGGGGTTTTTTGGAGGTTTGTTTTTTTGTTGCTGTTTGTTTGATTTTGTTGTTGTTTTGGTTTTTCCAATTAGAGCTACCTTGAACTGAGAAAATTTTAGTTTCCTGGAAGGAAATAATGGCAGTTCTAATTACCCTTTTTCTCAAGAGCTTTTTCTTATTTTTTCTTATTTTTGCATCATTATTAGTATTTTTTATTTTCTTTTTTTGGAGAAAGTTGTTGCTTAAGACCTGCATTACATGTACCTGAAGACTTAAATGTGCAGTGTCAGTTAACTTTGGCATGGCCTTTTGCAAGGTCGTGGTTGGTGATGGATGAAGTATTTTGTGGTTAGTTTTGAGATTGTCAGAGATGACTGCACTGTTTTTCTGAAGAGCACCAATGGAGTTATGGAAAATAGTAATTACAAATCTCTTCTTGTGGGTGCAGATAGTACTTTTATAACTCTGTGTAACAACTATTGTGTTGCTGGATAAAACAGAAATATTCAAATCAGTTGTTTTGGGTTTCATCCCTTTCCAAAATGAAAAATACTGCCTTTAGCAGAACTGAGCTCTATTTCTTTTATATTACAGAAGGTTGTATTTTCTTAAAATACCAGTTGACATGATTTGTTCTGCCAGAAGTTGAAGAAAAGTTGCCTAGTTTTTTTTTTTTTTGTTTATTTTATAAGCATACCTTAAATGACAGTTCAATTTAACACTCTACAAATAAATGTCCTTTTAAAATAAAATAATTTTTTTCATTTTTATATGGGATGGAAGAAAGCTGGATTGGGGTTTTTTCTTAATAATAGACTATCTGGAGAGAAGAACTATTTGTCCCATCAGGAATGGCAAACCTGGTCTTCTCATGCTGTTCTGGGAACCTCTGACAAGAACTTGTAAATAAATGTGGAGCAAGGGAATCATACAAGGAATCTTGTATGATTCTTCTCTATTAAAAATGTTTTCAGTTGTTGAAACTTACAGCTAACATTTGGTCTCTTGCTGTTACCCACAATTAAAATTATCTTGTAATTAGGATCATTTAAAAATAACTTCTACGTGCCTGACCTGTTCTTTCTCTCTCTGACAGTATTCAGCAACTGCTGATTACTCTGTGGTTGGGTTCAGGGTTATGACTTGGCTATTCTGTGGGCAGTATTAATGTGGGTGGAAATTATTTAAAGGGATTCATCTGTTCTAGGTAAGTATAAAGTATGTGTTACAGAGAAGAAGTTGGTCAGATATTTGTTCACGGACAGAATTATAGGAAGCAGTGGGCTTTGGCCTTTTTTGTTTTTAAAGGAATAGTTAATCTTCAAGATGAAAAGTAGGTTATTTATTTATTTCCAATGTAGTTCTGAATATAGTAGAACAAGCATTAAATAATTTTAAAATAGCATGAGTATAGTGGTTTGAGAGGTGTGGGAAACTCCTATTATGAGCTAGTTTTGCCAGTCACACTTTTCAGCTGGACAGTGGCATAACTGGCTCTTTGATTGAGATCTCAGGCCTATGAAGATCTCTGAAGGTTCAGCACTCAAAAGGGTTGTAAATTGCATAAAAGGTAATCTGTAAGTGTACAGTAGAAGTGTTTAGTGCCTTCATGGTATGGTCATGAGTGTGTGAGATGAAAAGTTTAATACACAAAATTAAATATTAGCCTTAAGACGTGATCAAAGATTCAAGACTTTTTTTTTGTATTCTATTAGATTAGCCTACCACAATTTGCTATTTAATTTACAGTGGTACTGATTGCTTAACAAAACACTTTATGTATTTTGTAACTTCTAGTTTTGTCGTGAAACCTTTCTGCATATTTTACTACCTTTTTGGTTACATAAGCAAAAATTTATTGATTCATAGATAAATGTTTAGTATAGAGTTAATGCAATATTTGCACCTGGATTATAGTGTATTGATTGAAAAAAACCCCATAACTTTTCCATGTTCCAGATATCAGTTTGAAATTTATTGTTACAAGACTTAGTGTAGTCACTCTCTCAAAATCTCAACAGATAAAAAGGACTTTGCATTTTCAGCTTAGTATTGGAGCATGATTCTGGATTTAAATATCCTATATCTAGTGTGCCTATTTGTGTCTTCTCACAGCTCACTATGTTAAAGTATGGGGGGAGAAAAAACTGCAACAAAACAATTCACTGCCATGCTACTTGTTTAAAGGAAATTAGACCCCAGACTCTTTGAAAGGCCCTGCACAATGGTGCCAGTGCCTTAAGATTACCTATCATCTGCAGTTTGGAGCTTGTATTCATGAAAGGGCAGAGAAATGGACATCATATCAAAATCAGTATTGACAGTGGGTCATCAGCAGATGCTTAGATAAGAATAAAAGAAAAATGCTGCTGGAGTATCACTGTGTTCTTGCTTACTATTTTGTCTTTCAGTGATTTTGTGGTCTAGGAGCTCCTGAGTTAGAAATTTCATCATTGAATATGGAATTTGTCATGGATTTTCTTCCCGTAATTTGCCCAGCTGCACAAATTCATGAACTTTAAGCTTAGTTATACATTTTATGAGGAAATAACTTTTTTTTTCCTTTTAAATTGCTTTTTCTGAATGTCTCATATTTTTGGAACAGCCAGAAGTTGTTCCATTTTTACCTTCCTTCTGTCAGTTGAGATCTTGTGGAAGTTTGTCCTCTCCTTGTTTCATCTGCCTTCTTTCTGTTTCAGTGTTCCTCATATAGAAGCAGGGCTGTATCTGTTCCATACAGACAATTTCTGTATCTCTGTTTTGGTAAATGAAAATAAACCAGAAGTGCTCACAGAATTGACATCATATAGTTTGTGTGGTGGAATTACTTTGTGATGAATTTTTTCTCTTTTATTCTGCATCTCTCTCCTCGTGGTCTATATAATTCAACTTTATTTTCTTGTCAACTCAGAGCCAAGAAGCTGTTACTGTTACAGGTGGCTCCGTTGTAACCCAAAGTTCATGTCCCAATGTGCTGGTAGTCATCTCTGGGTCTGTTGCTATATATTTCAGTTTAAGGTCCCTTATCTGTGGATGCTTTTAATCCTCATCTGACTTCCAGGGAGAGGTGCAAATCTATGCCTTGTTCAGAAGGAAATCAGAGCAGCTGCTATGAGAGCAGTATTCGGTGTTAGAAGGCTTCAGTACTTTGCTGTTACTGAGGGTAGGCTAGTTAAGAACATCTTTGCATATTTCTTCTTTCCCATCTGTCTTATTTCTTAAGTTTTAAAGAAGAGGGGTATTTGGAAATCGAATATTTGCTTCAGGATAGACTAATAAAGTAGTGAAATAAAAGAATGGTAATAAACTTCAGATTTTGTATTTGTGATACTTTCCTTCAGTAAGTGTTCATTCATTTACTTTTTACCTTTCTAATTGCCCTTGTATTCAAACAAATCTTTAGCAACTGCAAGTGTTTGAGGCATTTCACAGTTGTCTGGAGCATTAAGTGAGATTCAGAGTATTGTGTCAGAGAAACTATGACACTATCTAAGTTGCACCAGAATTAATTTGCTATTGAGAATAACTTTGAACTTTGCTAGTGCTTTCTGGCTTGCTGTTGTGTAGGTTCTGCACTTTGACACAAGAAATACAGATTGCTGGGAGTTGTGTTTGTTTTGCCCCCTGTGCTGGTAGGCCACTGTTGATGCCATTTTCTGCTCTCTTTAGTCAGTAGGGTGTGTTCTGTTCTGCATGTTTGTTTCTACAGAAGGCTCTCCTGAAAGCTCTGAAAGAGTGTCCCACAGGTTTTAGCAAAAACCCCTGTGGGGGCTTGCCTTACAACTTGAGTATATTCTCTGCTCTGGTGGTCAGCTGGTGACCTTGCTGGTACCATTTCTTATAAAGCATACCTCTCTGAACCTGAATCATTTGGAAAATAATGAGAGCTGCCATTCAGTATTATACCTCTTTCTTTTTTGTCCAGTGTAATAACTTTCTCACATATGCTTGTTGAATAGCAAGTAGAATAAATGATTTCTTGCACAGCTTCCCCATTTTGATAACATTGTGACCACTCCCTTCCCTTCCATCTCAACTACCATCTCACACAAGGGAGTATAAACACCTAATTTTAAACATGACTCACTTTGATGATTGTACAAGTGTGCTAGATGCTTATTTCTGAAAATTGCTTTGATATCCTTAAACCAAGCCTAAGTAGGGAGTAACCTGGTTGATTTAAATCTTTTAAGTATACTTCTATACTTGTCCATCAGGGCCAGTGGAGGATAAATGAGGTGAGGATTGTTGCTGCTTTGCAGAGAAGGGAAAAAATAAAAAGGTTGTCACTGGAAAAATCCTTGATTTACTTCTAATTAAGACAAAGTGCATCAAAGAAATTGCCATAAGTGTGTTAGAAACAGAAATCTCTTGCTGGTGTGAGGACAGGTTGTACTGTAAGCTACTTTCAGGCTTTAACAGACATTAATTGTTAGCTTATGGCTGATATACTTTTAAAGTATTTCCTTCTAATATAAAGATGCTACAGGATGGAGCCATGTTGTGAAAAGTGTGTTGTTTGTCTGAGTTAAAGCTTAAAATATAGCTGTGTTCTTGAAAACTTATTTTTAGTATTAGCTTGTAATTGGTACATATTTTTTATTCTACAGATTGACATATATTCTGGATGTGTGCACACATTTGTGATTAGGAAACAAAAGAAATTAGTGAACGTCATACCAAGAAAACATCATTTTTAGGGCAGGAATATTCTTTCAGTAAGGTACACCAAGGGTTTTCATGCTGTATAGGAATTGGGGCTAGTCATGACTAGCATTTATCTTGTTTTTGTTTAGCAGTACATTACGCAGGCTAGGAGAAGTGGATACTTAGGAGCAAAGAAGGAAAATCATCACGTTTAATTACTTTGAAGTGCCAGAACTTAACCTGCAAAACTTCTTTTCAGCAAGATAAGGAGCATGAAAATAAATATGTCCCTAGAGATCAGCAAAGGAGTTTGTCTGAGATTTCCTAATCATACTTGGTTTGATTCTTCAGTACTCCCCTAGAAACTAATTTACTGGGACTGGCTAGATAAGACAGCAAGCAATGAGGGTTTGAATTCCTTTTTCTTTTCCAGTGTACCCAGAGAAATCTGTATTCTGGGTTAAACTTTCATGGCTTTTTCATGTAATGTCATCCACAGTATTTGCCATGGATGTGAACACGAGTGGAAACCTTTAAATCTTTCATTTCTAAAATGTTTGCCATGTTAGTGCTCAGACACAGAAACCTGAAAGCAAATATTCCCTGGAACTTTAATTTCACAGAACAAATGGTACAAAATCTGTGTACTGATATTTCTAGTTTCTCAAGTACCTGATAGCCCCTTCCTGCTGCAAAACTTGGAATTTTTGCAAGAGAGAAAGGGGAACTTGTTTTTGTTATGTGCAGGTAAAGTAATCTCTTAGTGCATTATGTAACTTTTTAACTGGATGGGGATTTTACCATGGGATAATGAGAGACTTTGTATCTGATGTGCAATTTTTGTTTTGTTTTGTTCAGTGGGAGACTTTGATAAGATCTGGCGTGAGCACTGTGAGGATGAGGAAACTCTTTGTGAATATGCTGTGGCAATGAAAAACCTTGCAGATAATCACTGGGCAAAAACTTGTGAAGGGGAAGGCCGAATTGAATGGTGTTGCAGGTAAATAATGTGTTTGAAACATGCAATTGCGCACTTCTACTTGCAATTATTTATAATACAGAGCTTAAGTGTTTTTTACTTTTTGCTGATATTTAACATTTGTCCTATAACATGTTAATAATTTATTGCTTTCTTAAAGAAATACCTTCTTACTGTTCCAGCTTATGAAGGAAATAACTTATGAAGTGTTTTGTTATTAGATGATCCTTTTTTGAAGTATTTTCAACAAACAATTTTTTTTCTCAAAGACTGAAGCATTTTGGAAATAAACCTGTGAAGTAATTTTCCATGCTTTTGAACCTAAGCTGAGTAAATGCAGAGAGTGTAACTCAAGTTTAATTTTCAGGGGTTTGGTTTGATTTATACATATAATAGTGTTAGATCGCTAAATACAAATCTCTGGTACTTAATGTTCAGTTCTTAATCTCCTGTGACAGACTTTAACCACTGTGAAACTTGTTTTAAATGTATTGAAAACTCTAAAATTCCTGTTAGTCATAAACATCTAGTTTTTGTTGTGCTGTCTGAACTGTAAAGTCATGAAATGAGGAGCTAAACAATTTCAATTCTTGAGGAAAATAAATACTAAAAAGAGAAATGTTGGTCATTCAATTCCTGCAAACAATTGGCATCCAAGACATACTATGGAATCTGTACAGCAGAATAAAACAAAACGCTGTTGAGATTTAAATGGGAAGAGAGTGTATCAATTGTCTTGCCATTGTGAAGGGAATGACTTCAGAAAACCAAAAAGTGATCTTGTGTGCCAGTTTGTAGGTCCTGCAGGTGGGTGTTGTAAAGTGCTGAGCAAAAGACAGCAAAGAACAGTAGATATGATATTGTTAAATTTAAATTCTCTTGATTCCATAAAAAAGAGAAGAGGGAATTGACTGTGAAGCAGTTGATCTTGGTGGCAACTTGAGCTGTTCTGTGGCTTCTGGAAATGGAGCAAGTAATAACAAGCTGGGTTTTTTTCCCTGGCATAAACTCTTAAATATTTGAAAGCTATTCCTTTACTTAACCAATGTTTTATCCTTTAACTTAGAAAAAATCCATTGTAGTTAAGTGTTTCTTTATAGATGCCTTTCTGGACATGTTTTGTGTAACTTTTTCCCAATTACATGAGAGGTGACTCAGCTGAAAAGAACTAAGCCCAAAAATGGACAGAGCATTTCAATGGCTTTATCAGGGATAAATAAAATAAAGAGATTTTACTGAGGTTGTAGTAGACTCTCGTTTATGCTGTTGACCTTGTTTGGTGGAGGGTTGATATTTTGTTGGTTTTGGGATCTGGTTTTTTGTTGGGTTTGTTTGTGTGCTTGTTTTGTTTTTTGGTAATTGATGTGGCACTGGCTGTCACTCACTTGTGATCCCCAGGTGCCTATTTCTGTATTACAAGCTTCTTGAGTTGCTATTTGTTCACTGGTGTTTGTGCTATTTATTGCTTCTGTGGAAATCCTGATCTTCGTATTTCTCTTTTTTACATTACACTCCCTTGAATCATACTGAATTCTAATAATGTGATTTCTTGCAGCGTTTTCCTCCTACTCTGCCCTGGTTTGGCATCATTCTCAGATCATTTATTTGGAACTGAAATTGACTGCTCCTCAGTTCAGATTATCTGTGAATAAAATACTGGACCCAGGGCAGATTCCCTGAAATATTGCTTGGTATTTTCTTACAATTTGGTTGTCAACTAATATGTGAAACATTTTCAATAGAGCTGTGTGTTCTTACTCTGATTTCAGCCAAGAGTAATCCCTTATCTTGTGGAAGGTTTGTCTGTTACCCTGTAGGACAGGATAATGTTTCTTGTGGACAGGGGAGGACAATTGATGACTTGTATATTGAAGGTTTTGGGCTCCCACTTGGCTTCTGTTATAGGTCATTTACAGAGTAAATATTGAAGTAAATGCTCAGTTTGAGCTTTGCAGCCTGAGCTCATATTAGGAGGAGAATCAACCCACTGAGAGACCCTAAAATGCTCTGTCTTGGTATAAAGCTTCAGATAAAGCACATAGCTTTTCAGTTTGCTAAGTCAAGGGATCAGGAGTTTTTACATTAGTAGAAAAAGAGAGGGTACTTTTCACTTCTGTGTGTCTCAGATTATACCAAGGCCTGGATTGCTAAATACCTGAACATATCAGATTGACTTTGTGTTCTGCTACTTTTTGTTCCTTCTCACAGGGCCAAGAGGTGTGCCAGACAGGTGGCAGGTCCCATTGTTGTTCCTCCTCCTTGTGCCTGGGTGCAGAACTGCAGGCAAGAGAACTTATATGAGACTCTAATGAAAGCTTTTGCTCAATGCTTATTACGATGTTACCATGACAGCCGGAAGGTAGCTGTTTCATATCAGATGAATTTTAATTTGTGAGTGGAATGCTGAAAATAGTTTAGAACCACCAGTGTATCCCTCCTGAAGAAAGGAGAGACTGAGTTTTGTTCTAATTTGAAGGATGATCTTTTCAGAGATCTGAAATTGAGAAGTGTTTTTTCCGTTAGTTCAAAGGGAAAAAAAAGTACAAAAGACTTTGTGGGGTTTTGTTCTTTCCTTCATTTGCTTTGTATTCTCTTAGGATCTGATAAAATAAATCAGATAGTGTGAAATAACCACTAGAGAAGCTATGTGTACTTCTCAGGATCAAGAATAATAATTTTGTTTTTCTTTCAACAGTCTTTCTAGCTATTTAGTTGAAGAAACTGGAAAAATTCTGACATTAGTTCTCAAACCAGATGACATAAAACTTAGCGTTTTACTTCTTTATTAGTGTTGATTTAAATAACGTATCCAGACTCTAGAAACTGTCAAAGATGGAAAGCAGTACATAACAGACTATGCTGATGGCCATAGGCTGAGTTGTATAGGGCCAATTTTGTTTATTGTTTTATGGCAACATTATAGAACTGTTAACTTTGGAGAAAGATGGGGGAAGAGGGAATAAAACTTTATCCACTTTCATATCCAGGTTAATGATCCCCTAAGTGGTGGTGTAAAAAGCCTGGGCAACACTCAACTGTGTCTTCTTCCTTCCTTTGTATATATTTAGAAAATTGAATGCAAGTAGCAAGTGGTATTTGCAAATTAACACTTCTGTTTCTTTTTCATTCATATTACAACACAAAACTTAAAAAAAAACCCCAAAATAGGGTAAGATGGTGTTTACCCTGAATAATCGTTGTAACTCATTAATTTTTGCTGGCATAGATAGGCTGGTGAACCTTTGCATGGACCATGAATGCCAGCCTGTTCTGGTTCTAGTTGGAACAGAATAAGCCAGAGCAGCAGGTTTGCTTCTTTCTCTTGCTTCTGCCTCAGTGTTAAGAAGCAGAAGTGTTAAGACTTGTGTTGACTTGACTGTTTTTTTAAAGAGCAAAAAATAAAATCTGCTCTTCTAATTATCATAGCAAAACGCTATCTAGACCTGCATTTTTTAAAAAAGTCTTTTGGCTATTTAATGAGCAAAGAAAAACAGTTCTGATGAAATTAATGACAGGTGAGTACAGAACTGTTAGGAAAAATTTGCAGAGAATAGATGTGAGAAACTTATCTAAAAATGTGATTTACTGAGAAGGATTCTGTCAAAGTTTGTCCCTGTATCCATAACTAATCAATACTTTTATTAGCAGTCTGGTAGCGTAAAGTGTATTTATTAAATTTGGAAATGATTAGGAGAGGATTAACAAGAGGAATTGTTATTCTGAGAGCAGAATTAAAGTTAATACAGTTGTAAATTATACTAAACATTATCAACTACATTAAATATCAGCCATACAAGTAAAGACCAGGGAATAATTGATTGTGTCATTTTTTTCAAAAAACCATTTGAATTCTGAAGCAGGCCATAAACTGAATATGAAGTGGTCATGGGATTTTGCAGTAGAGATAAATACCATACTTGATTTTGTTAATGAGATTGTCCACAAGATATGTAAAGTACTACTCTGACTTTATTTAGCATTGCTCTTAGCCAAAATGTCACCTTGGCCACTGCATTTAAAAAGTAACAAACAGCAACTCAACTCCAAGAAAGATAAAGAAATTTCCAAAAATCTTTTATTTTTTTCCACAAAAGCCTTGGTGTTCTTTTCTAGAAACTGGAGCTGTCTAAAAAATGAGCTGTTTTTCTGGAAACTTGAGCCAGTCAAAAGAGGAGAAGGCCAGGTAATGTATTAGATGATCTTTGAGAATAACAGATCTCTGCTAGAACTGGAAAGCTGATCCTGCTCAATTGGAAGATTGAATGAATAAGTGTTTGCAAGTCCCTTCAACGCCATTTTGCAGGTTTTTTTGATGAATGCGATTAGTTGAGCAATTCACTGCAAGGAGAATAGAACTGAGGGAGGTGGCAGAAACAGCAGGAGGGGAACCAATTAAAAATTACAGGACACCATGTTTAATGTTCACATTTCTATGAGTCTTAATTTTTGCTGTTAAACACATTATTTGCTGATGATAGTAAATTGTGAGGAGCTGTTAACTCCCTTGAAAGCAGACAGTTTCTGCAGAGAGACTTCAACAAATTAGAGGGCTGGGCAATCACCAACTCTGTGAATTTTAACAAAGACAAGTGCCAGATTCTGCACCTGGGATGGGACAACCCTGGATGTATGGACCGACTGAGTAATGAGATACTGGAAAGCAGTACAGCAGAAAGGGACCTGGGGGTCCTGGTCAATGTCAAGTTGAATATGAGCCAGCAGTGCCCTGACAGCCAGGAGGGCCAACCCTGTCCTGGGGTGCATCAGGCACAACATCGCCAGCCAGGCAAGGGAGGGGATTGTCCTGATCTGCTCTGCACTGCGGCAGCCTCACATCGAGTGCTGGGGACAGTTTTGGGTGCCACAATAAAAGAAAGATAGAAAACTGTTAGAGAGCATCCAAGGGAGAGCCACAAGGAAGGTAAAAGGCCTTGAGGGGAAGCCGTATGGGGAGCAGCTGAGGTCACTTGGTCTGTTCAGCCTGGAGGAGACTGAGGGGACACCTTACTGCAGTTTCGACTTCCTCGTGAGGAGAAGAGGAAGGGAAGATATTATTTCCGTGTTGATCAGTGACAGGACTCAAGGGAATGGCCTGAAGTTGTGTCAGGGAGATTTAGGTTGAATATTAGAAAAAGGTTCTCCACCCAGATGGTGGCTGGGTGCTGGAACAGGCTCCCCAGGGAAGTGGTCACAACACCAAGCCTGACAGGGTTCAAGAAGTGTTTGAACAATACTTTTGTGCACATGGTGTGACTCTTGGGGCTGTTCTCTGCAGGGCTAGGAGTTGGACTTCAGTGACCCTGATGGATCCCTTCCAACTCAGGATATTTCTATGATTCTATGCCTGCTTTGTTTTGACCACTAGAGCTAATTAGAGCAATGATCATATGAAAGCTGCTGACTATTTTCAAGTTCTTTGAATCCTCTGGCAATAAAAGATATTGCCTCCAGAAACTGGCTTGGGGTGGACACAGCACAAGAAAAACATATGGTTACAGATCTAGTTGCGTTTCTCAAAAGGGAAGTGTCTCAAACCTCTACAACTGAGACCAAATATCAAAAACAAAGTGGAAAAATGTATTGTATACAAGTTTCTCAACTTGAAGTTTAAAAAAATATAATTATGCTGATACAAAACTATGATACTTTACATTGAGAAACCTGGTGTTCTCACCTATGCTGAACACTCTAGTTCCTTAACCGAAGGTGGATGTGCATGACAATCACAAAATATTTTTAGTCCAAAGGAAACTTGGCTGCTCTTCTAGGTATGATTAATGTGTACAAAGGTGATTGAGACTTCTCCGTCCCTTCACTTTGGAGGTTGGGAGGTGGATGGGTTAAAACTGTAGAAGCATTTGCAATTTTATTTTTTTTCAGGCTAGTAGCTCTGAGACTGGACATTTATAAACTTGTTCCTCAGTGTGTGAAAGGAGGGAAGATACGTTTTGCGGACAGAAACTAAGATGAGAAGTCCAAATATTCTTCAGCACTGAAAGGAAGTTTGTTATTTCTCTGTACACTCACTGAAAGCCATCTTCAGTATTAGGTTTTGGTTAGTAAATATTCTAAGGAACTTGAGTCAAGCTCACCTTTTCGTCATTATAAAGCAGAAGGAAGGAGTCAGGCAGTAAAACTGGGTACTTGAAATCCTCAAGCGTTACAGCTATCAGAAACTGCTTTTTGCCATGATAAAAGTTGACCAGAACAGCTTTAATTTAGTTGTTTAATATTACTTGGGGAGAAGAACTAATTAACGATTCTGTTATGGCTTTTATGTTCCATATAGTGTTTCTTGGCAATGTCTCCCTCATTTTTTTTGGTTTTATATTCTATTGAAACTCATGGATTTAGTCACTCTTTTTGAAAACAAAGCTGCTTTTTTATTGCTGGAGAGTATTAACAAAATCATATGTATTCATGTTGGCTTTTTCTGAGACTTTCTTTATATGTCAAACCCAAATGGCAGACAGGGGAGTCAACTGGAACAGGTTATTTACCATCTGAGATTTGTAGTATGGAAAATAAGTTTTACTGAGGAAATACAAAGATTTGATTTTTTGATGTCTTTTATAAAGCAAAGACATGAACTGCACACTTCACCCAGATACCTAACCTGTCTCTTATCTAGGAAACTGAAACAGTTTAGACCTGAAATATTTATTTCACAGTTTATGTGAACTGTAGCAAGTATCAGCTCAGGTGGCATTTACATTGCACAATTCTTCACAAGCAAGTATGTTAATTGTAGAGTTAATATTGTGTCATCAGAGACTGAATGTTTAATTGTCAGTTAAAAATGGAGCCATGTCAGTTTTTGGAATTATAAAATAGATTCCTTAAATTTCGCATTGTAGATAATTGAAATGCTCTGTTCCTTACTTGAGACAGTTGTTAAATGTAGAGTCTTATATAAATGCATACTCAAAACCAGATCAGTGATGGCTCTTAATGGCTGTGAAGTTAAACATCTGACTACATCAGCAAGTTACCATGGGGTAAACTACAGAGTGCATTATTTCTGCTAACTAGCAGTGCAGTGAGTCCCCCCGTTACCCCACAGGAGATGTGAGGGACACTTCCACAGCAGGAGTACACAGACAACTCCTCTGAGGGCTCAGGAGCCAAAAGGGCAACGTGTAGTAATCATGCCAGAATGACTCTGATGTCAGAACAGTGTAAAGGGGAGCTAACCCTCAGTGGCTATGAAGTGCAGAATGATCTGAGGTTTTTTTGTTTGGATTGGATGGATTTGGGTGGGGTTTTTTGGTACCTCGTGGTACTGCACCAGTATGCAGAGCCTGGGATCTGAATGTGAAGATTTTTATCCATTTTTGGGCCTCTCTGTGGCACTGGCCTTGCCTGCCAGGAAAGATGCAGAAGTAGGAGATGCTTCTCCTTGTGGTTGACTTTGATACTGTCTTATGTGCAAATGAGGAAGGTCTGTTATGAAGAATATAGAGTTACAAGAACTCAGTTGACATGATAGGGGTAGAAGGATGGAAAAAATGTACATTTGCATCAGTACCAAGAATGAGGAAGAAATGGCTTCTCAATGACAAGAGGAATTTGCACTTTACAAGTAAGTGCTTCTCCTGTGCTCATTAAGTGTTAAGCTGGGTAGCATACCAGCTTCTAGGGAATCAAAAGGTTGATAACATGAATAGTTGAGAAAAAAAAGACCACATTTTTCCAAGGCTGTGAATTCTCTCGTGTGTTTCATGTCGCAACACTACTTAAACTGCCATCAATTCTGGATGGTTTAAGAGATGTAATGAGAATAAAAGACAGAACAAAAATAAAGAGACTGCAGGTTGCTAACAAAGTGGTGCAGTAACTGATAAAAAGATTTTTTTCTTTACAATTTTAATTTCTTTGACTAATTCATACACAGAACTAAGTAGTTCTAAATTTATCACATGCCTATAAATAAATAATACACTTTATTTAGCATACCAGCAGTAATGCAAGTGTTTTTTCTGGTTCTCTTTTGTTTATTGGTCTTTTTTAAATCTCTTTCCTGCTAAGTTAAGTGACTGGCTCCTTATACTTAGTTAATTTTAGGATTGTTGTCTTTCCATACATGCAATCTCTAGTGAATGGAGTTGCTATGATTTTGCAGTCTGTATGTCTGATAGTATTGCAGCCTGGTCTGGAGCACCTCTCTTTTGAGAAAAGGCTGAGGGAGCTGGGCCTGTTCAATCTCAGGAAGAGGCAACTGAGAAGGGAGCCTCGTCATTGTCTGTCAGTGTCTGAAGGGAAGGTGTCAACAGGATGGAGCCAGGCTCTGCTTGGTCATGTCAGCCAGTGGGGCAACAGGCAGAAACTGATGCATAGAAAGTTCCACCTGAAAATGAGGAAGAACCTCTCTACTGTGCAGGTGTGTGAGCACTGGAACAGGTTGCACAGAGAGGTGGAATCTCCCTCACTGAAAATATTCCAGAACCCTGTGAATGCAATCCTGTGCCATGTGGTCTGGGATGACCCTGTTTGAGCAGGCAGCTTGGACCAGATGACCCACTACAGTCCCTTTCAACCTGACCCATTCTGTGATTACACATTACTGACTCCAGGTGCTTCTTTCCTACCTATCTTGGGGTAAAGGGACTTTTATCTGTACCTGTTTGTGTATGTTTCTGTCTAAGAAACTCAGTGCCACTCCAGTGGTTTTTTTTTCATTGTCCTTCACATCTTATATGATCAAGAGATTGGGAGTATTTGATGCCTAAAATATCACCAAACCTTAGATAAGCCCTGTGTATTCCAAGTCCTTGTCACTATTTGTGATTTAAATGCAACATTATAATAGCATGTCCGTTCTTAAATCTGTGATGTGAAGTGTCTTTATTTTGATCCTGCTTTATGTAAGATATTATTAACTACGCTTGAATTTATGTTTTTCAGAATGTTTCCTTCAAACCTCTGCAGTTTTGTCAGAGGAAAATGGAGTGAATTTCAAGAAAGCATCATAGAAATGGGCTGTTAGGAAAACATTATTCGAGCGAGTAGTATTTCTGTTAAAATTTCCATGCAAAGACTTGGCTGGCACATTTAGTTAAAAAAACTGAATTTACGGGGCGAGTTCAGCTTTTTAACTTCACAGCAACAATTTTTTTCCAGTTCTCTCTATATTTTGTGGATGAAATTAAGTTATTCTTGAACATAGTTCTTGCTTCTCATACACTAATGCTGATTACTGGTTGAAGTACACAAGAGCTATTTAACTTTTTCTGTAACATTAATTTCTCTTCAAGTATGATCAGATTATTTTGTTCTGGTTTCTGTAAGAAAAATAAGTAAATATGGGGGAAAACAGAAAGCTAAAATAAGTCTTCCACAATAATACAACTACTATCTGTTACTTAGAACAAAATTTGCCCAGGCAAACTCAATTAAAAACTGGTGGATGTAAATTTGCGCATAAATCTGGATTATGTTTCTTTTTCTCCAGTTTATGTGCCAGCAAGACACACATTTCAAAACTTTGTATTTACCAGGAGCTACTTGATAACTTCTTGCACTATAGTGGAGAACTGAGCTGAAGTTTACCTTCTGGCAATATTCTGACTAGACTTCTGCTATTTTACTTTAAAAGTCTATCCAGATAAAATTATTTTGAGTCTGTTTATTCGGCGTGATTTACAGCATAATTTGGGGGGGAAAAAACCCAACAACCCACCACTCAATTTTAAGTGTGTTGCTGGGTGTAACACATCTTTTTTAAAGTTGTGATTTACCAAAGCTGAAACAAAACCCAGATTTGTTTAAAAGCTGACTACACTTGTATCTCTTAAACCTCTGGTATGTATCTTAACTGTAGTAATGATTAACAAGAGCATTTCCTGGTGAATTTTTCTTTTTGTCTTTTCAGTGTATGCCGAGAATATTTTCAGAATGGTGGAAAAAGAAAAGCACTTGAGAAAGATGAAAAAAGAGCACTTCTTGCTTCTAAGACCACTCCAGCTTTAAATGTTCCTCAGACTCCCAAGATTGAAGATCCTTTACCAAACTTTGGCTTGACAAATCATGAAGCTATGACAGAAGAGTAAGTTTTACTTGTTTTTCAGACTTTTTTTGCCTCTTTTTTGAGTGTTAAAACTTACCCCAACATTTTTTTCCCCATAACATGTTAGATCAGTCTGATGTATTTTTAATAGTTAAGAAAGGGCATTTTCATGTGAATATATACATTTCAAGAGCTGTTTATGTTGTATTATATTTCGTTGAATGCCAAAATAAATTGCTTGAGAATGACAACTTAGTCATCTTCATTCAGGTGCTAGAGCAATTTCACTTTAGTATGTCATTGGTGTGCAAAGCAATTTATATTAAACCTTGAGGTGAAATAAGGGAGATGTTAATTAAGTTAGAATCTAATGGCTGTTCAGCACTGTTGAAAAGTCAATTGCTTATGTAAGTACTAAGTGCCAAATGTAAATATCAGAGTACTTAAAACTTTCTCTTCATAAATAATTGCAGAGAAACTCTTGATTCCAATTACACACTTCAAAAGCAATTTGGAATTGCAACCCTTAACTTTTAATGTACTAGCTTTCTGATGACTGGCTTTGCAAAACTTGTAGTGTCCTTGAGGTATTTCCCAAACAACAGTTTTAATTTTGTTTGTGACCTTCACTCATGTAAGAATTTTATTTTTGGCTAACTTTATTATTTCTGAAGTCCCACCCTCCATTTTTTTTCCTGAATAACATGGGTCATGCTTGTGGCTATTCCATGTGTGATGGAAAAAAAAAGATCATTTGCAAGTACAGTGAAATAATGAATGCATAAGCATAGAATCTATAAAACATACATTTGTGATGTGTTTAATATTCTTTATAGATTAGTTCCTAGAACTTCCTGCAATAGTGGTTTTTCTATTGTGTAAAGAGATTTCTTTCCTCATTGTAGCATGTCTGCTGTGATCAGCACTTATTTGAAGCTATATGTAGTATCAGTTAGGGAGAGAATGACATGGTACTAATGTTATTAGTAGGTGTGTCTGTCCTTAGGAGCTGGTATCTTTTGTGTCTCTCATGTTTGCTTAAATCAATAGGTTTGATAATCATATACACTTTAAAGCTGGCTACCAGTGGGAGGCATAGTCAGGATAAAGCATTAGCTCTCCCATTGCATCTCTTTGCTCTCTCTGTCTTCATGCTTTCTGCAGTTAATATTGGCTGTTGCAATATTCACAACACTTCACTTGCCTGCTTGCTACCAGTTGTTTGTAGCTTTATGTTTTATTCTGACTAATGTATACAGAAAGGAGTTAATAGAGAATTTTTATAAATTATTTTAAAAGCATTTGTTAGTACAGTGAGTGCTGATGATTTTTATTTTCATTCTCAAAACTTTAAAAATATACACACCCCTAAAAACATGCCTGGCAAAGGCAAGTTTTATAATATTTACCTGAGTAAGCTACAAATGATAGTAAGGTTCTTAGTAGCTGTACAGACCTTCAACAACCAGGCATAGCTGGTTTAAGTTACTGCCCAGAGAAATCAAAATTCAGTTTCTTTCTTGCTGCCTTACAGAAGAAATTACAGAGTTTATCAGAAAGAAAATGGATTGTGTATTACACAAAGCAGAGATCTCTCCTGAAATGCTTTTTTATCATGTCTACACTGATCTAGTAGTGAAGTCTCAAACTTGGCACAAGGGGTATGAGGGAACCTACACACAGTGTTTAAAGACTATCACTCCATTTTGGTCATGTAACACTACAAATAAGAGTTATGGTTTGTCTATCAGTATGACTAAGCCTACAACTCTTTGTATTACTCTGGTAGGTGTAAAGAAAATAATTCTGTTCATCCCATAATCTTCTCTCAAGTAATATTAAGAACAGGTAGGAGCTCTTTCTGAACTTACCTTACAAGCTATTGTAGAGAGACTGTACTTTGCTTGGTAAGGAGCAAAGCTAGCTTGGTAATAAAAAGTTCAACAGGTAATAAAAAAGATACTGGGAGATGTGAAGAGAAGTAGGCACTCAGTCAGCTCTTAAAGGTGATGGTGGGAAATATAGGAACCAGAAGTGCAAAGTTTACTGCAGATCAGAATGTCAGCTACTTTGATGAACCCAGTTCCAGTTGCTCATGTTGCTCACCTCTTTGCCGGAATAAAGTTGAGTCTCTCAGAAATAATTAATGTGAGCAGTCCTTTTCTTTGCTTTCATCTATATGAAAAGTAAGCCTTTCCACTTGTCCGCAGTACTTTCTTCCATGCCAGAATGAGTTCTCTACATGTAATTAGAAACATTACAGCTGCACCTGCTGTGAAGCTGGACATCAAAGTTCTGTGAGATAAAAGTGGCTGTTATATGCTGTTTAACAGCTCCTCCCTTCAATAAATCTGTCCCCCCACTTTGCTTTCTTTGTTTGAGTATTGTTTCTCTTCTTTTTCTGTCAAATTAAAGAGTCTTGCTTTTTATCCTTAGTGGTAAAAATCACAACTATTTTGCTATGGATTCTTTCAGATACTTATTTGACCTCTGAAGGTACAACCTGTCATGCCTTCTTTCATGTGTATCTTAGACAGATACACCTTTCCATTGGATGTATTTATGCATGGATGTTATGAAAGGTTTGAGACCTAGCAGTGTTACCACTCAGAACCAGGTGTATGTATATGTTCTTCTCTTCTGGCAGCAGCATAAGGCTCGTGAATTATTTCCCCTCCCATGCTTGATAAATAATACAGTAATTTAAAGCTGTAAAAAAGGCAATCAGCACTTGAAGTGATTCATTTCAGAGATCAAGTGACTTTTCTTATGGTCATGCAACTGTTCTATGACTACTTCTACTACTTCTATCACTGAACTAGTGATCTTTAGAGCACAGGAATCAGTGGTCCTTGCTCTCTGTGTATGTTGGTAACAGTATCTAAGTGTTCCTGAAGAGCTTCAAAATTACTTGGAGCACCTAACTAGTATCCTGTTCCTGCTGATAACTGACAGCCTGAGAATTGCAACTGATTCATTGCAGCTGTATTCCAAGAGTCAGCAAAACCTGACAAGCAACTGGAAGTCAAGACACAAGTGAGCTTCTGAATCTGCTACTTCTATGGTTTCAAAGTATATTTGCATTGAACTTAGTCTATGAGACTCCTTGGATGCGATGCATCTATCAGAGTAAATTTGCCCTGGATCTTAGTTCTGTTGTCCATTAGCATAGATGAGATCATCAAGGATGATGTAGATTATTCTGATTAGTTCAGAATACAGAGTTGTAGCTTTCCACAAACTACTACATCTCCAAAGCTGTAGTAGTGTGAAGTGTCCCCTTTAAGCAGTCAAAAATAATGCTGCAGCAAAGAAGGCAGGTTCTGTGAACAGGAAGACAGAATACATTGTAGTGGTTTTTTTACTGTACCATAGATGAAGTGGCTGTCCTGGAAATTAGAGGCATCTGGGATTTGCTGCTTAATTTTAAACTGAAATATTATAAATATTTCATTGGACACTTTAAAGTTTAGATCAATAGAGAGTCTCTCTTTTTTATGGGAAGTTTTCTCTGTACTGCTGAGTCCACCCTTTCTTATGGTCCCATGTGTCCATTGGTTTGTTGGACTCATATTGGACTCATATAGAATGCAAGCATAGATACAGATGTACATTTTTGTGTTTGAATGAGGAAGAATCTGCCATTTGCTAGACAGGGAGATATCCAGGTCTGAGAAACCTCATACTACCCTTTTGTGGGAAAAGACACTACTTGACTTCAGTCCACGTTTGTGCTTTATGGCTACTAGGGTCTGCTTACACAGTATCCAAATTCCTGTTCCAAGTCTGGAAAAATTGTTGCTTTCATCTTCATTCTGAAATCTCACTCAATAATAATTGACTTACAGGGTAGCTTGATAGTGTTTGCAGCTTTTGCACTGTTTGCCTTGGTCATTATGGTATTTTGAGAGAAGAATGCCCTGGATATCTTCTATTCCATGTAGAAGCAAAATGCTTAAAATTGGCGTTATTATTTTGCCAAATGCAACAAGACATTTTCTCTTGTTTTTCCAGCATCCTCTCTCTGGTAGGTTACTGGGAGTCTAAAAGGAGCCCAGAGAGCCCAGATCTCTTATTGCTGCTTAGAGGCTTTTTTTCCCTGCAAAATTCCTTACTGCTTCATTGTTTTTATGAGTACAGCTATGGCTTGGTTTTACTCTGTTAGCCCTGCACATCTGTTTCTGAAAGTTTTTTTGCAGTTCTCTCCAGGGCTGAGCCTTTCCCGGAAACATGACAAGTGATATTTTGTAGATGCCAATTGGTTTTGGCTACAGAAAGCTGAAGCAAAAAACATTTGCTTTCTGGAAGGTTATTCTCCTCTCTGTGAAGTCCCTGTGAAAGCTGTGACTTTGTTTGCCTCCATTAATGGATTTTGGATATTCTAAGATGTTACAAATCATCATGGATTTTTTTTAGATTGCAGCCCTGTAAATTATGCAATTTATGTAGTTGTTTTCAGTTTCCCTTTTCAACTCATGAAATTTTAACTCTGGTGTCTAGGGTGACTTCAAAATTAGTAAATACCACAGAAAAGTTAAGTGAGAAACACAAAACAACATGAGAAAGCCTGTCTAGTGGACACACAATTTGCCATTTTATTTACTTGCTACAAGTGCATACTTGCGTCGTTAATAGTATTACAGCTGCTCTGAACAAAACTCCTCTGCCTGAGGACCATCTCCTTTTACTGATGGAGCTTGGTTGTTTAGGTATCTCAGCAGCTGAGGTTAAGGCATTCATTTCTGTTAGTCACTGCTGTGGTGTTCTGTGAGAATCTTTTGCGTTAGTTATTCTGTAACTCAGAATACAGCTTTAAAAGTTACATTTAATAAAGCTTAATTCTTGCTGCTCCTTAGGTTCCTTCACTCCTTGGGAAAGATCAGATTACTTGATGTTGGTAGCTGCTTTAATCCATTTCTGAAGTTCGAAGAATTTCTTACAGTTGGCATAGACATTGTTCCCGCTGTTGAGGTATGTAATGTTTGCTGTATTTAGTATAAATTTGATCCTCAGATTTGTGGAATGCCTCAAAATGACTGTAAAAAAAGTATGTTTAATACTTACATGTTTTCTAAATATCTGTGTTTTAGTAGGAACTAAACACTACATCCTTTCTTGTGAACAGACTCTAAGTCCTAGTTGTGTTTTCTTTTAAAAATACGATTTTTTCCACCAGAGCTATGCCTTTTACAATGGCATTATTAATCTTGAAATTGGAAAATTTTATTAGCCATCTTTTAAAGGTATTTCAAATGAGTCCCTGCATCTTAAAAGGTATAAATAACAATTAAGTAGGGTTATGCTGAGGCTAGAACCTCTCAGAAGCTGACCAAAGGAAATGATCTGTGACTGTATTTGGTAAGGTTTTCTGGGGAGATTAAGTAATCAGAAGTGCACTATAAGGGAGGATTTCTATTTATTGCTAGAAATATATTTGAGCTTCCACAATCCAGAGGACAAATTGATCAGCACATTTGGGGTAAATTGCTTCATTTTCTCTAGGCAGTAAGGTTTTCAATTGCCTTAATTCTGCTGTAATCATATATTCTTTTGTCTTTTGCTCTTGACCCAACTTCTGTCAGCACTAATTGCATTGATCAACCATGCAAAAGGATAAGGTGAAATAAAATTTTTTAAAAAGACACAGAAATACATTTCTGACAGAAAACAGAAAAGCTTTTGACTATATGCACCTTCACTACTTACACTTAAAAGTCAGGCTCTAGTAAAATCTGTGGCCTAAGGTAACCCTCTTTAGAAGTGGAGAGGTGAAAAGAAGTGTGCAGGTGAAATAATACAGTTCACTGGAAAGTAATGTTCTCTTATTTGCTGCCGTGTGATTTACATGCTAAATGCCTGGTAGTTTGTTGTTGTTACCATGTTTAGTCCATTAACACCTCATTTGTATTTTTGCATATATGCTGAGAGATACTGAAAGATTCTTTAAAAATTTGAGTCTTATAAATGGCTTTTAAAAGCAATTCAGTGTTAATTCCATCTAAAACACAAGCTTTGAGTAGATTTTGTCTTGCCTAATTTGAAACACAGACATCATGATTGCTTTCCACCACTTTGGAGGTTGTAGGACTGTGTAGAGCTCTTGGGCATGACACAGCAGATAAAAAAGACACATGCCACTGAAATGGCAGCCTCTGGCGTTTAAAATGGAAACATATGGCAAGTGAATTTCTAGCTATGATATATAGATCCTCAGTCTCTACATCTCAGATTCTAAGTTCTAATTACAGTCAGTGAAGATCTGTTAAAAGCAGTTGAACCTAAATATCTGCTGTTTGATGATTAGGTGAATTGGGTTCTATATTGACTAATTCTCCAGTGATTATAATGGCAGCCTAGGTACCTAACATTACATGAGTAACATTACATTAATTTTTGAGTATGCCTAGTTAATATTTTTCTATCTTCTAATCTGTCATTCTGTTTTCATAAGAAAGCTGCATTTGTTCTCATGAAAATCAATTTAAGTGTACAGTGACTGAAACCATTATTGAGAAAAGTCCTGAAAAAGTAACTTCTATGGATTTAATGGAGGAACATAATCAATTTCTATGTGCTAACCAGTTCTTTAGATTCTCTCCCAGTACAAGGGAACGATTAGATAATTGATTTCTGGTTGTCTGACATGGTTAGTACCATAGCTTCATGGTAGGAGCTTCCTGGAGTGCTAATGTACATTTGGTTACACACATGCTTACTCTAAGACCTGTCTCAGGCTCATCAACATCTTTGATTCTCTTGGATTCAGGGCACCTTGAAGCCTGGCTAACAAGTGTTCTTGGAGGGACAGGGAGTACAGTTTGAGCAGTCAAACGCATCACCTAGAATAAGCTTAGTCCTACCTGCAAAACAGAATTAATGAGCCCTGATGTACTGAAGATTACTCTACTTTGAGCTACATCAGCACCATAACCTCCAGAATAAATTTATCTTTAGGCCAGCAGTTGCCTGGGCTGATGTAAGGCTTTTGAAATAAAGCCAGAGGTTTATTATGGCAGTTAGTGTCATTCCCTGACCTGGAAAATTGATCATGATAACTTGTGGTAAAAGAACTGGCTGGTAAAATTTTCTGATTTAGCAGGTTTCTTAGGTAAGATACTAAAGTACCTTTTGAAACAAATTGAAGCACAGAGTCTTTTTACAGAGCCAGTTTCTTGAATAATGTTGATTGGAGGATTAAATAATTCTTTCTTTAATAAAACAGTCCCTTCCACCTTCATCTAGAAATGCTTTGGTTAAGTATTTGAGTAGTATTTCAATTATTTTGGAGGAATAAGAAGGATGTAATTGTGGAAATACTAAGAAATGAACTGAAATGTTAGTTATGTAACTAAAGGATAAATGTCCTCAAAATTTTTAGAATCTCTTTTTCATACACAGAGAATGCAAACTGTAGGTACATCAGTATGGAAATATATTTCCATTGAAGGGTTTTGAGAGAGAGGGAAACTGCTTACGAAGAAAAGATTAATATTTTCTTTAGTTAGGCAGCATTCACTCATTTCCAATGTTCTCATGTAAAGTACACTCAGGGAAATACACATTATTAGAAGCTAGGAGGATGGAAACTGAGACTAGAGTTTGCAGTAGATGTTGTATTGGAGTAAATATAGTCTGAGACCAAAAAAAAAAAGGGGCTGGAAGGGTACTGGAGTTTAGAATATATATCTTGATACTTGAGGGTCCTTTCCAACTCAGAATATTCTGTGAAATATCTGTGAAAATTATTCACATAAGTAAGATTGTGTTCTTAAGTGTCAGTGGATGCACTGAGATCTAACTGTTGTTTCAGTGTCTAAGAGGACTTAGATGTCAGTTCAAGACTTGTATATCTGAAGATTAATAGCAAACTCCAGTTTGGCAATATTTTTCTCTTAAAGCTGGTTACAGATTCCACTTGAAACATATCTTAGTTGAAAGTTGAAACGTACCTGAAATTGTCTTTAACATTATTTCTGCATAACTAATTTCTATTTCTCCACTACCCAGAAATACTTGCAGTCTAAATTGGTTTTTTCAACTGTGTATGTGTAACCATTAACTTTTTAAGTCTTGAAGTTTTTAAGTTCTAAGTAAAGTTAACATGTCGCTCTGAACAATCAGTTTTCAAAATGCTTTTCTTTTAAAACTTACTAGAGGATATAATGAAATTGCTACTGTTAATTTCCTATTCTCAGTATTACAGGGAAACAGAATATAGCCCTACAGGTATAATGGTTGCAATTAAAATTTCTTGGTTATAGCCACATAATGCAAGTCTTTTTCTGGACGTTTGCATATTGAAGGCCAAGATTAAAGCTAAAGAAAAATAAATCAGATTTTTTTTAACACTGATTACTTTTTGTAATTTTCTGCTTACTCTTGGAAAAGAATGTGATTTTATATGAACAGAAATAACATTCTCTTCAGATTTAATTCTGTGTTTCAGGTGTGTTCCACAGAATGTTTTGTGTCTGCTTTCATATTTGCTTACCTGTTTAGTAACCTGCACATTCTCTAGGCATTAATAAGACTTTTTGTTGCTATCAGATCACAACTTTGTATCTTACTACCTTTTTTTATGAAAAGTCAGTCCCAGGTTTTGATGAATATAAAGTGCCAAAACTTTAATTCACTAAAGCACATGTGTTTACTTTTTGAATGCTTTGTGATTAAGGATGTTAAGAATTTATTCTTTGTATGTTATATTGTGATGTCATTTCCAGTCTTTGACAGCATGAGTGCACAAATGATCAACAGATGATGTGTAGTCCTTAGCTTACTTTGATAACTGCCCAAGTGTGTATCACTAGACTTTGCATTTACAGCAAAGTTAAAACACGCATCTACATCATTTCTGCAAAGCAGTTAGTGTGTTATAACTCTAGAATGCATATTGCTTTGTTATTCCTTATGTCTTTACCAGTAAAAAAATGACACTTTTTTCCAAGTGACCAAACTACTGAGGTTTTGGATTCTTTTTAAAGAACTGTTAGAAATTCTTAGGGGTCAAATTTAGTTTCTAATTACTTATTTCAGGTTTATAAAAACCTATAAAAGGCTTTCAGCACCTGTAAAAACACAAGCAATGTTCTGAATTCTTAAATAATTTGTGAGATAGTTGATTCAATACTTTTTTCTTTTGGGGATAAATATTTTTTTAATTAAGAGTTCTCAGCTATCAAATCTCTATTAAAATACTGCACATCTAAAATATTGCACGTGTGTTAAATTTTAGATTTATTGATTCAATAGCAAGAGGAATGTTCAGCAGGCTTGACATTTCTTTAAGGGAATCATTGATTTTTCTGTGCATTTTGATTTTATTAGCTCTTTAAGCTAACCTTGATGTTCTGTTTTCTGTTTTTGTCACTCCACCAGAGTGTATACAAGTGTGACTTCCTAAATCTGCAAATTCAGCAACCTCTTCAACTGGCACAAGATGCTATAGATGCCTTTCTTAAGCAACTGAAAAATCCCATCGATTCTCTCCCTGGAGAACTGTTCCATGTTGTAGTTTTCTCACTCCTTCTTTCTTACTTTCCATCACCCTATCAACGATGGATATGCTGCAAGAAGGCACATGAACTTTTAGTATTAAATGGTTTATTGCTTGTAATAACTCCAGATTCATCTCATCAGAATCGCCGGGCTATGATGATGAAAAGCTGGAAAATTGCCATAGAGTCCTTGGGTTTTAAACGCTTCAAATATTCCAAGTTTTCTCACATGCACCTGATGGCATTTAGAAAAACTTCCTTGCAAACAACAAGTGACTTAGTTAGCAGGAACTACCCGGGCATGTTGTATATCCCACAGGATTTCAACAGTATAGAGGATGAGGAGTATTCCAACACTGCCTGCTATGTTCGGTCAGACACAGAAGATGAACAGCTTGCTTACGGTTTTATGGAGCTACCTGATGCTCCCTATGACTCAGACTCTGGAGAAAGCCAGTCTAGTTCTATTCCTTTCTATGAGCTAGAAGATCCTATATTGCTTCTAAGTTAATGTAGTTGTTAAAATGCCCTTTCAGTCAAACCTTTTGCTTAACTAATTTTGCTATACTAACATGGGCTCAACACAGAAAAATGGTTTGCATAAAGAAAATGCAAAGGTTTACAGAGTTTGCTATTTTTTTCTACTTTTGAATTTTAAAATTTATTCTTGTATGAAAGTGAAAAAATACAAGTTTTATGCAAATGACTCATGTCATAGCATAAATTACTGTTACTTTCTTTAGATTTGTATCACTATTCTTTTTTCCAGAAAGGTACCATTCTTTTCTTTAGTGCTGTGAAGTGTGAATTCTATTTAATTTGTTAAATGTTGTTGTTTCAGTATTTTAACTCAATGTGGTTGAGCTTAAGGCACTGGAGTTGGTGGGCTTCTGAGAAGTATATGTAGGAAGAAATAATTTGCACTTTAATTAAATGTGCAGACAGGTTAAGACACTTGGTTACAAATGTCCCTTCTTAATTATGGAACAAAACTTTTTTCTTCCAGAATTTGTTTCACTCTGGTTAAGTCCAGGCTGGAGAAACTACAATGCTTGCACATTTGATTTTATGTTTATTGCAGCCCTCTTGACATAACACCAAAACACTGGAATCTATTAATCCATGGTTAAACATACTGTGTAATTTCATTGCATAAACAGCAATTTCTGAAGAGGCTTTTCCCCCAGAGGAGTATGGTACGTCTAGACAATTATGTTTCACTTCAAAGCTGGAATATGTTTTGCAGTTTTATGAGTATACAAGCACTAACTTCTATCAGTATTTCCCCAGCTATGGTGTTCTGTGTTCTCTTCCAACTGTATTTTTTGGGGGACAGGGTGGGTTTTGTCATGTTTTAAAGTAAATTTATGCATTTTAAAAAGAAAACAACTTTTTCTTCAATTGTACTTGTTTGTAGACCTTCTAAGTTGGCCAGTGACAACGAACTGATGTTGTAAAAAGGAACATAATTGTACAAGTTTTTCAAGGATACACTTACTGCCAAAAAGGCATGTAATTCAGACCACACAAGTGAAGTTAGCATACACTTTTTGGTTGCTCTATTAGGACCTAAAAGTCTTTAGTTAAATAAAAACTCCATAGCTGACTGAAAACTGGTCTGCACTGTAAGGAGATGAAACATTTATTTTTACATCTACTAAGTTTTTAACTTGTGTAATGAATCTGTGAGTTTTTGCAAGAAAAATGAATTCTGTTCTGTGGTTAAAAAAAGAGGATTCATTATTAGTTTAGCTTAGATTTCCCTCCATTTTAAAATAATGGCCAGAATTTTCAAAGCTGAATATTAGGCTCTTACATCTATATGTAAGTGCCTGGTAGTAAATGATTTGAACTAGGTGCCGCATCATGATTTATTTCCAACTTCTGAAAATTGGTAAAAAAATACTAATACAATTTCACAGGTGACTGTGATGAAATATATTTTACCATATTAAACTGCCATGTTACATTTATAATATGAAAGTTGCTAGATGAATTGAAGTTGTAGTGTGGCTTTTACAGTGGTTGCTAAAAAATTAAACTTACTCCTTCCATTGAAGTTTTGCACTGAATGTGTCACAGTTTGACCTACCTGTTTTTCTTTTACAGTATTTCCTACATAGAGTAATCATGTTGGTTCAGCTTAAACTCAAATCTGATCTGGACCATGGTGCTGTATTCTTTAACATAAGCTTTTTGTGTCTCTCCTTGAATTTAAAGCATTCCCAAATACCTAATTCAAATTTATTGTTCAATCTGAATGATAAGAGTTACACAAACCAAACAATTATATTCTGATGTGTAAAAAGAAAAAAATAATTAAGTTAGACATACAAGAGTCATGGTTCACTTGTTAATTTTTGTTACAGAGAATAGTTCTCTAAGAAAAATACACAGTGGCTTCAAAATTGGCTTTAAGTCAATATTTTCATTAAAATGTTTGTCACTCAAAGACTTTCTTCCCAATTAACCACTGATTCCAGCAGTGCTTATGTTAAAATATTGCTGCTGTAAACTGAGCTGTTTACGGGAAGTTAATATGTGCATTCTTCAAAGTATACCTAATATTTTAACTGATACTCAGTTTAAAAACAAGTAGTACACCGTCAAACATATGCATTGGCATTGATTACTGTCAATTGGTTTGTGATTAGTATACAAAAAAAGAGCAATTCAGATAAAGATTATCCCCAAAAATATCTTAAATATTAAGATTTAAAGTTTAATCCTTTCTGGGAGGTTGGTGACAACACTTGTTTACGGACCTGAGATTCATAACAGCTTGGTTTTCTTGCTGATCATTCTAAATACCCGGAGTGGGTTTATTGGTTATTTGGTTTTGTGGGATTTTTTCCCTTTTGGTTTGGTTTGTATTGTTTTCTTCACAAGGGACGGTAGATTGTGGTGGAGGAGGAATGTGTGATTTACATAAATACTTACACCTCCCTGAATAATAAAGTGGTGATGTCAGGAGTTGTATATTTGGCTTTGGTGCAAGAAGATTATTTCTAGGTTATGAAATATTTGAAAATTATGACTGTGCAAGAGATCTTTCATTCTTAAAGTGCTGGAGAAAAAAAGGAAGAAAATGTGTATTGGCATTTCTGTTGTCTTTTATGTCACTACTTTTGTGAACAAAGCACATTTATTAAAAAAATCTGAAAAACTGAAGACTTTTTAAAATTCTTTGGGGTAGAGCTATTGTCTTTTTCTTTTTTTTCTTTCTGTACAATCTCTTTATGCTGAAATCCAGTGAAATCAATCCAAAGCTATTTTCCTTATTTTCAAGGAGATAGTTGTCTTGGGTTTATTTTATAACCCATAACAATGTTAAATTTGGTACTTCAGTTTCAGTTTCTACATCTCAGTCGTGGTCTTTACTTTTCAGAAGGGTTTTGAAGTTCCTCCAGTCGATTCTGTTACCATGTTGCTTTGCCTGCCTGCTTAGATGCGACCATTTTCTAATGCACTTCCTCTCATCTCTCTCTACATGTTCTTAATTTCTTCTCTATCTCACTGAAGTATTTTTGCAGCACCTATTTTATGTTGCCCCTTTGAGGTCACTATTGTATTTCTCTACGTTATGATTCTGAATATTGGACGTGTTGGGAAAAGGATGGCAGTGGGAAAATCAAAGAACTGAAAATTCAAGGCTCCTGCTCAGATACAAGTTCTAGGAAGACTGGATTTCAGCAGAACTGAGGTGTGTCCCTAGCTCTGCACAGCCTACCTGATGTATTCTGGTCTCTTAAGTGACAGTGAAGATGAGTAAATATAATTTCACAGCTGTGCTCAGTATTGCTTCCTGCAGATCCTTTCTGCCTTTTTCTGCTTCAGGAAGACTTGCTAACTTACTTTAAAAGTGTGCAGGCTTTTTAATTATATTTCCATGAATCAGCAGCAGGTTTTCTGCTCATTTATCCTCCCGTTTCCCTCAATTGTTTTCAATGGGTAGGATAGCAAGGTGCTTTCTTAGAAAGATTTGCTTTCACAAACTTGCACAGAAACTTAGTTATTTTACTCTTTAGGTAAAAGATTCACCAAGAAGTTTCTGCAGATGCTTGAGGAGTGTAACGGGATCACCGCTGGACAGACTGCTGAAATGTTGTCCTCGATGCTGGTAAAGCATCTGCAGCATGTGACCCTCACTAGGCAACTGAGATTTCTACTGCAGTGCTTGTTAAAGAAAAACCAATTAGCTTGTGGATGTTTTTTTGTTGGACTTTTGTTTGTTTGGGGGGGTTCATTGGTTTTGTTTATTGTTGTTTTTAACCCATGAAACTTTTAGGCCTTTGGGCCAGTTTTACCTAAAATTTGAAGAGGTGTAATAATTTTGGGGATGACTGAGGTTCTTGTGACTCAGTTGTTTGAATAATTGAGTCAGGAAAGACAGACGGGCAAGTTTAGATATTTAGGCTGCCCTAGTGCTTCTTGCCTAGGGGCACAGGTGCTGGTTGTGATGAAGGATTACAGTAGGAACAAAGCGTGCGGCTCCGCAGCAGCCCGGCCCACCTGCAGTTCAGAGTCCCTGAGCAGCACTGTCCGAGCTTCATTCAAGCTCCTCTTGTTTTGCCTGCCTCAGCCAGGGCATAGAGTTACTGTCATCCAGAACCTTCCCGCTATTTGCTCGCCTGCCTGCGCGGGCCAATTCAAAACGTGCAATTCCAACACGGAGTGTGGAGAAACGCACTCCGAGGCCGAGGAAATGCACGCGTTACGCCGGACCAGACAATGAAGAGGGTTCAGTCTGCCTTGCAGTCCTAATTCAAGCACAGTTTTCCCGCTTCCATGCCAAAGCACCAGTTGACGCTGTTTGTAGGTTTGGTTGGGGCTGTTGCTTGGTTGGTTTTTTTCATAATTCTACCCCGCCGCGGCCGGGCGGCGCGGCGGAGTTTGAGCCTCGGCGCGGCCCGTAGCGGGAAGGGCCGCGCTCAGCCTCAACATGGCGGCGGCCGGCGCGGGGGGCGGGAAGGTTCCGGGCCGCCTGCTGAGGTGAGAGGGGTCGGGCGGGGCCGGGGCGCCGCGGCATCGTCACCGGGCGGCCGGGGGACACCGCCGTGGGACGCGGGGCGGCTGCTCGGGGACCCCGCGCTGCGGAGCCAAATGCTGTCACTGACCTTCCCTGGCCGGGCCGGCCCCTCGGCTGCAGCTCCAGCCGGGACCGCGCCCTTCGCCTCACACCGGCTACCCCCGCTGTGGGCGCGCTGTTAACATCTGGAAACTAACGGAGTCCTTCACCGCTGGGTTAAGTCTGCTGGGTTAATGCATTAGCTAAATGCCACTTTTTGCTTGAAAAAAACCCTCTTACAGCATTGCCAAAAAAAGAGAGGTGCTAAATTGGAAGAATAAAGTCGAAGGAAAACGGATTCAGTACTTTAGACAGGCCACACCTGGACTTAACTACTGAACGAGCTTTGGGGTTTGGTTGTTTTTGCAGCTATCTTAGGCAAGTTTGGGTTACTAACTTGTAACTATTTTGAGAGCAGTGTTCCTTTACACATAGAAAAGCTATTAGATAGTTTGGTCTTTAAATATGAGGCTTCAGGTTTTCTTAAAAATTGTATTTGCAAAAGTTGACAAATACCTAAAAGTGTGTGTCCACATTCTGTTTTGAATCTGAATGTGATTTGCAGAGATCTGTAACTCATGTTCAACCTGATAAAGCTATTAGTTTAAAACAAANCCGCCCAGGACTTTGAAAGTCTATGTGTAAACAAAGTATTGACAGAAATTACTTGCAAATAACTGTTTTAAAGAACAAATCAATTACTGAAATTGTTCTTTAAAATTGAATTGCTGTTGTCTTTTTATTTGGTAATAGCTGTGTGATGGGATACATTAATCATGAAAATGGACCTTTTCCTCTTCACGAAAAGTCAACCCTGTGTTGTGATTAAAAAAAAAGTTAATGTTTAATCATGTGGTTTAAGAATATACATTTTTGCTAACTGACTAGATGGTGGAGCCAGGAAGAAGAGATTGCATTTACAGTCCAAGCTGTCATTTTGCAAATGCTCTGTGCCAAGTAGATTTTGTGTCTTTGCAGTAGAAACAGGCATATTCCCACATTTGTTCCCCCACTGCAGCATCCAAAGCAGCTGGTGGGGCAGCAGCAGAGGAGTTTCTGTTTCATGTTTCTTGTGGTGTTAACGGCAGCAAAACTCCACACGAGCTGACCCAGGGAGAGTTTTGTTCTATCAGAGTAGCTCGTTGCTTGCCTGGACGGGACTTTGCTACTGTTAACAATCCCACAGAAAACAATTTAGTGATCGAAGCAAAATTTTAAGCCAGCTGTTAGGCAGGAGCTTTGCTGTGTGCTCACTCAGAAAGGGCTCATTCCTGCTGGCTCCTGCGGGGTTGCTGTCCAAATGGACAAGGGTTAGCCCCTTGACACTGAGGAGTTCCAGAAAGACTCAGGAGTCAAGATAAACAGGATGGCATGGCATATGTTCTTCAGAGTAGCAGTAATCTCATGTCACTGCTGTGGGTTGAAAGGAGATGGGGAATGGTTTGTCTGTATTGATGGTTTGAGCTAGAGAGAGCGGGAGGCAGGGAGAGAGCATGTGTAGCATCTGAAATAAATGGTTCAACTTGTCCATAAAATGAATGTTGATTGTAGTACAAGAAACAGTGAGACTGCAGTCAGTGCTACGACACCTAAAGTATCGTGACCTGGAATATGAAAGCTAACTTGAGTCTGTGTTATCTATATAATGGGGAAACAAATGAAAGGGTGAGAGGAACAAAAAGTGGCTTACTAAATGAGGGAAGAGATATTTTGCAATGTTAAGCATCCAGGCAACTTGGAATTAAGTCAGTATCTATAAAACACCAATAATAATGAATACAATAAAAATGCACAGTTGAAATCCAAAGAACTTTTAACTTACAGTAACTTCATGTAATAGCATTTGCTTTAAATATATTGTATGTTTTCTGCTTCAGGTAAACAGACCTTTAATGCATAGTTCTTTCAAGTGGTATCTGCATTGTTGTTGGGTATATAACATAATTTGAAAATACATGTTACCAAATCAGTAATTTAAACAATAGGATTTCTTCGTCCTGGTTTTTCTCTGCAGCAATTACTTAAGCTGGTTTTACACTGTGTGTCAGTCTTCAAATCTGCCAAAACTTATGGGCAAATCAGTCAATTCACTTTATCATTTGTAGTTCACTGGTTTCAAAAATAAGAATTTACAAATAAAGTCTAAATTTTGAGTTTGAGTCGAGGTGTCTTTTAGTACTTCCCCCAGCATTATAAATAAAAGCAGTAAGCTATAACATAGTGCTGATTGTTCTTGGCACATTGGTTTCTCTATCATACCAGTTACTCTTCAGAAGTCTCTGTAAGATGGGCAATTAGTTAATTACTTTAAAAATTGTAGAGGCTATATATGAGTCTTTCTTATGTGTTAGAGACTTTGCCCATAACATCACAAAATTCCCCTTTAAAATACTACTGTTGGTTCCTAACTGTATTAAAATCACATCAGTTAAATGGATATGAGTAGGAGATGCTTGTGTTCTAAATGCAATATTTATCCTGATCTTCTTGTTTGTTTGCTTTCTTTTGGAGGAGGGGGGAAACTAGCTTGAAGGGGTGAAAATGAAGGCTTTGATTTTACGTTAGGAGAAATCTCTGAAAATCATGCCAAATCAGTTGTTATGTCTATGTGTCCACTCTCCTTTTGTGAAATTGAGATAATATCTTTTTTACTGTGGGTTAAGCTCATTAACTGAATGGGAAGTTCTTGTAAATCTCTGCTTATTTGACTGCTAAAAGGAAGTCTTACAGAGCATGCTGAAAAGATTTAATATAAAGTGAGAATTTACCAAATGTAATGGTGAAATAAAATAGTATTTTAAAATAATTATAAATTGTTCTAGAAGCTAGTGGCTATCATTGAAAGGTTTTGGATATCCAGAGATATCTAATATAGATACCTAATGGATGAGTTTTGTGGAAAACTGCCCAGACCAGGATTGTTTTCCTCTCATTCAAATTATGAAATAAGCTTTATGCAGAACCCATTTTATATTGGTTTGCACACTTAATTGGTGGTTTTTATGTGTTTTTCTTACTCTACATATTAAACAACTTTGTGAGATAGGATGGGTCATGTTTATGTTCTATATGATTAAAAGGAATTATTTGCCACTAAAACCTTTCTTAATTCTCTTCCAGGACTTTGAGGATTCTGGACCACTGTTACTGAAATGATATTACAGAAGGCAGCAGTTGCATTGTGCTCATTGGATGGAACCTGAGTATTTACTGTCAGTCAAGTGGGTGAAACCCCTAAGTGCAGTTTACATGTGTAGGTCACTGCGATACTGTGTTAGTCATTGTCTCTATGCAGCAATGACAAGGCTGGAAGAAGCAAACAGAGAAGTGAACATGCACTCATCAGTCAGATACCTTGGCTATCTTGCCCGAATCAACCTACTGGTTGCCATTTGCATGGGCCTTTATGTCAGATGGGAAAAAAGTGCAGATGCACTGATTTTGGTAATATTTATTCTGGGGCTTTTTGTTCTTGGAATTGCCAGCATACTGTACTACTATTTTTCAATGGAAACAGCAAGTTTGAGTCTCTCCAATCTTTGGTTTGGGTTTTTGCTTGGCCTTCTCTGTTTTCTCAATAATTCTGCCTTCAAAACAGATGTGAAAGAAGAAGCTACAAAGTATTTGCTTCTCTCTGCCATTGTTTTAAGGATATTATGTGCTTTAGTTGAGAGGATTTGCGGTTGTGTCCATCATCGACCAACTCTGCTCACAACAGTTGAATTTTTGGAACTAGTTGGATTTGCAATTGCCAGCACAACTATGCTGGTAGAAAAATCTTTAAGTATAATTCTGTTGGTCTTGGCTTTGGCCATGTTGATTATTGACTTACGTATGAAGTCTTTTTTGGCAATTCCAAATTTGGCAATTTTTGGAGCCATTGCATCCCTACTCTTTTTTCCATCATTGCAAATCCCCACAAACCCTTTTGCCTTGGCATGTTTCTTCAGCTGCCTGATTTCAGATCCTCTTCTTGACGTTTACTTCAGTGGACTTTCAGTTACTGAGCGATGGAAGCCCTACCTGTACCGTGGTAAAATTTGCAGGCGGCTGTCTGTCATCTCAGTTGGAGTCATTGAAATAATCTTTTTCATTCTTGCAGCCTTTAAACTGCGTTTTTTGGATCTCTGGTATTTTGTGATACCTGGTTTTTCTATTTTTGGAATTTTTTGGATGATCTGTCACGTGATTTTTTTTATAACTCTTTGGGGATTTCACACAAAGCTAAATGACTGCCACAAGGTGTACTACACCCATCGTGCAGAAAACAACAGCCTGGACAGAGTCATGGCATCTAAAGGAATGCGTCACTTCTGTTTGATCTCAGAACAGCTGGTATTTTTCAGCCTTGTTGCAACAGCTGTTTTGGGAGCCGTCTCTTGGCAGGTAAGTAGTAATCTCTTTATCTTGATCTCCTCTTGACAAGAATCCTGAGAATTGCTGGCTCCATAAAATTCCTAAAATTTGATGGTGTGCTATGGGTTAGCAATTCAAAGTTGGAATGCATGGTTTTACCATCATGCGCTTTGAGCTTAACACTTCAAGCTGCCTTGACTGGGACCTATTAAAGCAAGTGCAACTTAAAAGCTTCCTTTTGTTGACAGCATGGGGAAAGGTAATGCTTCCAGGGCAAAAGAGGTGAGCAAAGTATTTTGCATTTACCCACTTAGGAAATTATTTTGCTCTTGAATTCATTCTGCCATAAAATTTGTTTTCAAAATAAATCACTTCTGTTAAACCCTGGTAGTGCTCACTAAATCTAGGGCTTTTGTTGTGGACTCTTTTAATTAGATTGAAATGTATTAAAGAATGTATTTTTCAGTAATTTTGCCTTGCTTTTAATCAATTACGTGGAATCAGAGATCAGCTGATAAACTGATAAATTGTTGGTATAACATGAGTTTTAAGTGTGTCACTTTCAAATCTGGTTATGCACCCCAGGATTTGGTATCTGAAATACCAATTCTTAAAATCACACAGTGTCCTTTGACTTCTCTTTCCATTTATGAGTTAAGGATGTTGTCTTTTCTTTAGCAGAAAGCATACATTTCTTTCAAAATGTTTGTTCAGTGCCCAAGTTAAGACATGTTGTATGTTGTCATAGTTGCAGCAGGGCATTCAGAGTCGGTTTTCTTTTTCAAGTTGATATAAACCACAATAACAATTTAATTTTGTGTCCATACATCTATTAGATGAATTACAAAGATCAAATACTAGAAAAAAGTAGATAAAATTTACAGACATGTCTTTGTGGTGTTTCCAAAACAATCTCCTGCCCACTCCTGTAGAATTTCTAATTCTGCAGATTTTCTTAGATTAAGTAACCTTAGGGATGAATGATATTTCGGAAGTTAGTAGAAGGTAAAATTAACAGTTACTTTGTAAGGTTCCATGTGTTGGGTTTGCATTTGGTTTGAGGTTCTGTTTTTTGTATGAAGAGCATGAGAGGTTGACATGCAAGCCTGCAAGGAACACTGGGTAGTTTTGCTTTATTTTTTTGAAAATTATCAGCACTCTTAGGTATGGTGTGTGGACTTGCAGAAAGGACAGAAGGAAACAGAACCAAAAAAGTAGAAAAGAAAAATCCCCAAAATGTACTTAGAGAAAGTGACAGTGCTGTGGCACCTAAAGAAATGGGAAGGTGCTTTGGGAGACAGAATAAAGATGGACTACAAGCATGCTAATGTTGCTAACTTCCATCCTTTTTCTTTTGAGTATCATGTGATTTTATCAAAATGGTAGATTTTACTTTTTTGTATGCTAGTTGACTGCTTTTCAGTAAAAACATGTTACCATCTCTATCAAGTCTTACTGATTTCTGTGTTCTTGCCCTTGGATGGAGTCAGACCACCTAGTTACACAGAAAAAGCAGTCAGAACAAATCAAGGGCATGAGATGTCCAGGTAAGTCCATGAGAGAGAGGCCATTTCTCGTGGTGCTTCTCGGAGCCTGAGGGCAGGGAGTTAGCCAGGCTTGGGCGGGATCTGCTGCTGTAGCCCTTGGTGGGACAGGCTCCCCCTGCCATCTGTTTAAAGCACACTGGCGCTTCCTTCAGAACTGCTGCATTACTGCAGGCCGTGAGCGTAACTGAGCACGGTTGGATTCATACCCATCTCGGTACTTCTTTCTCCTCACATTGCTTGAATCCATTCATTGCCATTTTTTCTGCCTCTGTCCCAAAATAACTGTAATTTTTCCACGTCTTACAATTTCAGTCCTCTCTAATTCTGAAGAAGTGCTGTTGTGCTGTGAAATGACTTGTGCAGGACTGTTCACAAGAAACAAGCTGGTAATCCAACTGAGATCTTAGTATTTGTTATTGGCATCCTGTATTTAAGTGAAATAGGCTGTTGGGCATCACCTTTGATGAGAGGTTATGTATTTGCCTATTCGTAGGAGGATTAATTGTAATGGTGAAAGTGATAGGCATAAGACCAATACTTTCACTTGTCAGAAAATCCAGGGGTTTGTGATAATAATTTATTTTTAGTAGATAATTACATTTATATTTCTCTTACTGTATTTATGTTTCTTTCTAAATACTTTCTAAAACTGTGTGTTTTTAGTAATGAATTACCTTAAGATTATGAATGCAGTTGCTCCAACTAAAAGCATTTCTACTTCAGATGTTGTGATGTTCACCTTGCAGATCACTCGTGTCTATTTCATGTGTTATTAGAAAATGAAAGACTTTCCTTAGGCCTATGAAAAACATAATTTAATAAATGGATCTATCATTTATTATGGTGATTGCAGGAAGCTGTGGCCTTTTCTGTATTTTCCTGGATAGTGTCAGATTTCAAAATAATTAGAAACAAGAAAGCTGGAATGCATAAGCACACAATTTAGCCTCTTACTTTTTTCCTAGGGATTTAAGGAGACGAGGGGAATTTTTTTCCTCTTTGTAGGGGGAATTCAAGGCTTTTAGACTCTAGAATCCTTTGCTGGATTCTTGAGTGTGCTGTTTCAGGAGGTCTAACAAGCTCAATAGTAATGCAGCAAACAAGTTTCTCCAGTGAATATGTACTTTTCTTATGGTGATTTATATGTATTGTAATAATCAAAAGAGACAAATCAGATTCTTAAAGAATAATCTCTTCCTTTCTTCTTGAAAAGAAATAGTTATTGCTAAATATCTAGTGGGTTTGGATTTGAAGATTTTTTGGTTTTGTTCTGTTTTTAAGAAAACTTTGATGCAAATATAAGTATGTGGTAAAAAGAGATCTCAAGACTGTGTAAGATAAGAAGCTTTTCCATTACAAGATTGGTTTAATGTTTATAAGTGACCAAAAAAGCAAACTAAATACTGGAAATTATTACAAAAGGACTAGAGGTATCATTATGCAACTGTATAAATCCGTAGCTTTCATATTTTGAATAACTGTGCAGTTCTTACTTGCTCTCCTATTGGTAAGAAAACAAGAAGAGGTCCAGAGGAGGACAGTGTAATTCCTTATCGACATGAAAGAGTTTACTTGGAAGGATTGAATAAATAAGGATGTTTCAGTCAGGAAAAAGTAAAACTAAGTGAGAATATGATGAACGTATAAAATCTGTGATGTGGGAGAAGGTAAATGTTAATAGACAATAAAACAATCAGTTCAGTGCAAAAGCTGAGAGGAATCAAGAAGCAGGTTGGAGCCAGGAAAAGTTCCTCATACGGTGCTGAGCTCTGGGGCTGTGTACTGTGGCAGGCCATGTGTGCCCTGTGGTTGCAGAGGCTCAGGAGGGAGCTGGACAAAATTCACTGGGATCTGTGTACTATTTAGAAACCACATCTGGCTCAGGAAGTTCTCAAGTCACCATTGGTTAGAGTACTTGGGAAGCATGTTTGGTCTGTCCTTACAGTCTTTCCTAGGCATCCATTTGGCCTCTTTGGAGACCAGACATTGTTCTGGATGGACCTTTGGTGCAGATTAATACAGCCACTCATACTTTCTTATATTAAGGAAATTTTTTTTAATTTACATTTTTAACATATTTTTCCTTTGAATTTCTTAGGAATGCCAAGTATTATCAGTCACCAGTTCCTGAAAATGTGTTTGCTCTTTTAAATATTGTTTAAAACATTTTTAAAACAGTTTGTGTAACATGAACAATTTTCAATCTTTGCAACATTAGTTTGGGATTTCTATAGTTATTTCAGTAAGTGTGAATTATATTTGAAATCTATTAAATGTTACCTGGAAGGTGGAGCATTTTTTGTTCATATCTTTCCTCTATACTGAAAACTTGTTTAATGATAATGCATTTGATAAGAAAGGTTTCTTGAAATCACTTTATGCTCTGCCATTTGACCTCCTATGAATAGAATTGCTAAAAACGTGAGCCTTGAAAAGGTGCTTCCCAGCAGCCAGCTATAAATAATTGGCAATAGCATATAAAAAAATCCTATTTACAGCCGGAAATGGAGAGGTGGAGAGGAGGGGTTCCCTTTCATGGAAAACTTTGTGCAAGCACATTATTTATTCCCTCTTAACATTTCTAATAACTGTAATATCTGCATTGTATAAATCTCACATGAATGAAAAGTCAAGACCTAGAGCACCAGTTGTCTGCTAATTGTGTCTAGAAGCATCCTATTTGATTAAACTTGCCAGAAAAATATCAAATCTCCTTTTGTGGAAAGGTTTTTAAAGTGTGGTGAATTAACTTCCTGCAGCGGAGACAGTGATTTTCTTACTGATGCAGAGGTGTTGAGGCTAAAAGTCTTGTTAGGCAAGGACTTTTTTTTTAAGGGGAACATAGCCCTTGTAATAAGATAAGGGTTTAAAGTCTGTTCCTGGTGGTTGAGTATGTGCTTGAGGAGAACTATCAAAGTAATGTGTTAAAATTGGGTGCATTAAAAAATGGAGTAACAGCTTTTCTTTCAGTGGGTCGTATTTCAGCTGGGACACGGTCTGCTTCTGAGAATTATCCTTGTTATAGCTGCAGAGGAAAGATTTCTTGTTGGTAAAAATACACGGGTATTTTATTTGCAAAATCTGCAGGAAATGGTCAGCACCTGCCTCTGCATTTGTGTGAGTAATTTCATTCAGGTCAATAGACTCTTTAGCACCAACTTATTTCAGCAATTAGTCATGTGCCTGTTAGCAATTAGGCCCTGGGATGGGACAAGATCCAGCAGAAGTCATGCAAATGACTCAGGCATTACTTCTTCCAGAAGCCAGTAAAATGATGAAAAATTTGCAGATGAAGAGCTTGTAATTTTCAGACAAAGATCTTGGAAGGGTTTGGGGCACTCTTTTTCTCAGAAACTTAAAATCAGATTTTGTTAAGTGCTCTATGCCAAGGTAACTACAGGTTTTCTGAATTACTGTCCAGAGAGAATTATTATTCCTGGAAGGCTTGTATTTAATATTACCAAGAGAAAAATTAACTGTGTTAGAGCAGGTAAAGTAACAGAATTAAGTACTTTCAGTACATTATTCTTGGTTTTAGTGAATTTTATGGGTTAGTAAAATAATAGTATTCGTTATATGCTTGAGTACTCACACTTAAATGGACAGTACTATTTAACTCGGATTATTTATAGGAGACAAAACAAGTTTACTGTATGTATGAGTACTTTCCTTTTTGGGGAAGCGCTAATGATTTTGTAGTTTTTTTTCTGGTGTGGTTGTCTGTATATATAGTAACATCTATATTTACTTAGACATACTTTTGTTAACACCACAGGTTAAATAACTTGAATGTAAATTATATCCAGTCTTTCTCCTTCTCTTTAACCCTGCTTTTCTTCCTGGCTTGTATTTTTAATCCAATCCTCCTCAGGCTTTGCTGGTTTGTGGCTATTTTTTGTTGGTTTGGTTTTTTTTTCCCCCCCCTAGAGGCAATGCTGCATCCTCTGGCCTCTTTCCATATATTCGCAAATATCCATGCCACTCCTTTTTTTCATCTGTCTACCTCTCCATGTCCGGTCTTGTTTAGTTCCCCCCTTTCTTTTTGTCACTGACAGTTTTTGCCCTTCTTGCTGATTTGCCTCCCATACCTGCTATTTTAAAGACTTTTCTGTTGAGTTTCTTTTGTAATACCTTTATTCCCTCTTTTACTACTGTTCCGTCAGCTCTTAAGCTGCATCCTAAGTCCCCCTTGCTCACTGCTCATCATTTCTTCTCAAACTCACCCTCTATCATGTGTACTTTTGCTGCCTGTCTTTCTCTCCTCAGTGTGTACTCAGCCCTCCTTGGCTCTCTACCTCTCCAGTCCTGTCCCGAGGGCTACCTCAGGTTGCCTTCTGAAATCCACAGTGGCAGCACAGCTTCCAGAGCCCCTCAGTCCCCAAGGGGATCTCTGGTGACAAGAGAAAGTATTCACTGTTAGTCTAAAGAGTCTATTATGTGTTTAGCTTGCTGTCAAAATTTCATTAATTTCAGAGTTCACATTTTTGTATTTAAAAACATCAGAGTTTTTAGTATGCTTTTAAACTGATAGCTTTTAACTGATAAAACTTGTGGGTTTGCTGCAACAAATGGATGTAGATTAAAGCACAGGCTTTCCCATGGTTAGAACAGGAGTCAGGGATGGGAAACACAGCACATTAAATCCATCTGCCAGTGATGGTGACAACTGTTTTCTGCAAACTGTTTTCTCGATTTTCCCACTGCTGTTCTAATAGTCAGAAGTAAAGGGTTGTTTACTGATCTCCACAGACTGTCCATTCAGTAACTTGTTATAAGACAGTTTCCTCTGGTAGCTGATCTGCTTTGTAGCTTTACAAATTTTGTCTTTAAGCTTTTTTCTACCTGTAATATACATATCTTGTCCTCATTTGAAATAAGCTGTTCACCAAATATTTGTAGATTAGTTAGCATGTTACCCTTTTTCTCCTGTGCCTTCTGTGTCATAGAGGGTATTCTTTTATGCTTCTTTTGTTTGGGGGTTTTTGTGTATCTCTGTGTGTCTGTGTATAATAACAGGTAAATATTCAGCTTGGATAATGGAAAGCAGGGCAGTATTTTTGCTTGGAAATGCACAAAGGCATCTTTGTAAGCTTTCTCAGTTATTGGTCTGTTAGTTATAATCCCAGGCACCCTGCTGTAGGGGCGGTGGGTTGGACCAGACAATTTCCAGAGGCTCCTTCCAACCCCAACCATTTGGTAATCCTGTGATCATCTTAGTAGACATATTTCTGTTTCATTTCTGTTTTAAGCAGAAGGGCTCTTCTGTAGCTGTTTGTAATTAGAATTTAAACTAACATTTTATGCATTTTGGGTTTTTTTCTTCCCTGGTTTTTCATCAGTCACACATCCATAATTAAATACAGTTCCAGAGTTATTCTGCTTCAAACAGTGGTTATTCTTTGGGATGGGAGTTGTCCTACCTATGAGTATAAAATTAGCCTGTTGGCTGTGAAATACCTCTAACAGTTACACTTAACAATAAACTGCTCAAAAAAATAAAGTGGAAAGATACTGCTACTAGTAGTATCTCACCAATCTTTTATTGTCTGTCATTTCAGTGATCAGAGGCAAGAAGAAGATTTTTTTCTCTTACCTTTTCTATGTTATTTGAAATGAGACTTCATTGTTAATTCCTTTAGAACAAAACAGACAAAGGCAAAAAAACCTCCCAAAGATTAAGAGATAAAATGATTTCTCATGGGGTTTTTTTAGCAGAATTGCCTAGATGGTCCCTGTCTTCTGTTTGCTTTTTGAGCAGTCTGTCTGGAATCAATGGGCACATGGAGTTCAGGGATGTACTGCAGGCTCACATTGCTACTGCAGTCGAAAACAATGAAAATGGGTTGCACAGATGAAAGAACAAAATCCCCTTCTGGTTCTGCCTGTGCATCCATGGCCATCTGCTCTGTTAAGGACCAGTCATCAAATCTTTGGGATTTAATAAAGCACTGACAGTTTCCACCTGGAATTTTAGCTGTTTATCTTAAGGGAGGAACCTGTCTTACAGTAATTACTAAATCAGATATTTTTTCCTATTTTAAGTTCTTATTCTTTAGATCTTTTAAAATTCTACCAGTCATTTTTTTGCAGTGCTGGATTAAGATATTTTTTATCCTGCTATAGATTTGTTCTAATCATCATTAGTCATTTTTACATTTGTGACACATTTCTTCTAAATCGAAACTATTGAAAAAGTGCTGACAGCAAGTGCCAGCATCTTTGCATTAGATCGATGTCTATAAATGTAAGATATCCAACATTTTCCTATTCCGTAGCATAAGATGGCCACTAAAAGACGACACAGCTGAAACCTCAGATGAGGCCAAGTTGATTCATAGCACTATAGATCTTATTTCCCATTCCTGTTACAATATTTGGTACAAACTCAAAGCAGGATACAGAGCAAGATGGATCACCAAGATGATCCTTAGAGTTTCTATTTGAGATCCTTATTTCACAAGTACTTGGGAATTTTCTTTGCCAGTATCTTCAAATTTGTAGGACCACTTTGAATAATTAAATGTAAATATTTTTAGGAGTAAAACTCAGTCAGAGTGAGTCTTTGGAATATCAAGTTGTGTTGTGGTAGAATGCTGTGGATTTAATAACTTGCATATGTTTAGGGGATTGGGGAAATGCAGGGAGTATTTAGAACAAGATGGCATATTGTAAGAAAACTACAATAAAATTCATAATACAGTAATATTATAATAGTATTCTTAGGATATTATGATCACAGTAGTTCTTTTGGGCAAATGTTTGAGGGGTTTTTTTGTAATATGTTCACTGTGACCAAAACACTAATGCAATATCGGAGCACTTTGCTCTAGCAAAGTCCAAGAAAATGTATTTTTATATGGTGGAAAAGCTGAACTTGTCACAAAAATATTTCCTCCTTTTTTTGTAACTTAAAACATATCACCCTTCTGGAATCTACAGTTGGAAAACTAAGTTTTCAAGTCTTGAAACTAATTTAGCTAGAAAACTTTGCTCTTGCATCAAAGTCTTACATTTTATAATGTTTCTGTAGAAAAAGATCTAACCAGAGCTGTGTAAGTTTTTGTTGCTGCCACTCTAAGTCTTTTTCAGAGTGCATTTGCGAAATGGAGCAACAAAAAGGAGCACTTGCTGCTGATACATTTGAAACAAAAATTGTATTTTCTTAGTTAAAGGATTTATTTTCTCCATATTGACAACAAAACAAATTGAGGTGGTACTGTGCTAGTTAAAGTGTTTTAAGCTTTTCTGTCTTCTGGTGATTTTAGGTGATTAATGCTAGCAGTTAATAATGCTATCAGTTAGTTATTATTTAATATCACATTCTGGTGTTTATTTGTGATTAGAAGTATTACTGTCACCATTTCAGGGACACATAGGTGAGATCCTTCTGTCAGAAGTATTGTAGGACACTTTTTAAAACCAGTACAGGTAGAAAACTGTTCTTCCTTAGCACATTAGATGGGTAAAGCTGTTCTTTCAGGCTAAGTCATTGTGTTTAGAAACTGAACATGGTTGAGCTAGTGCCGTGTGCCAACAAGATCTGGGTTGGTTTAGGTATCATTGTTTTCAGTATATTATACTTTCTGAATTATTAATAGTGTTGACTTTGTGTTAAATTGAACTACCAGTCCCCATCAAGTCACTGAGTCTTACACAATAAGGCAATATCCAGATTTTTTTTTAAAAAAATATTGTAGATTTGTGCAAAGAGGGTGAATAAAACATAGAGGGGGTCAGAGACCACCGGATTCTTCTGAAGACAGAAATCTCTAGCTGTGAATTTACTTATTTGCTGCATAGCAAACATGAATATTTAACAAATGCACCATGGATATTAAAGTTCTTGTTTAATTATATATTATAATACTGTTTCTATCTTTCCTAAAGCATTTAATACCTCATTAAACCCATTCACATCCTACTAAAATAATTAAAATGAATCTTTGTCTGTTCTGCCTCTCAGTGACATCTGGCATTTGAGAAGTCCATTTTTATTTTACTGGTACTAGTCATTGAGATGTAACTGTTGAAACTTCTTGTTTGTTTGTTTATTTGTTTGTTACAGAAATCAGCTATGTGTTAGTAAGTGTAATATTTTCCAAAACTGCTTTTTCCCTACAAAGCAGGAAAGCTCACTATAAGGTATTAGCTCTGTGAATGTTACGAAGTGCTGTAGAGGATGTTCCTTCTGCATCCTCTGGATGATCTGGTATTTATGTAACTGACAAAGCATTGTCTTTGTAATTGGAGTAATGTTCACAGATGTTCTCAGAATTCATCTCTTGTGTTATACATAGTATTCCACAAAAAATGTTTCAAAAACTCCTTCGTGTTAAAAAGCGAGAATAGTTAAATTTATATTTTTAATGACTGTAGAATGGGTTAGGTTGGAAGACACCTCTAAGATCATCACATCCAGCCATTAACCCAGCACTGCCAAGTCCACCACTAACCTACCTCCCAAATGCCACATGTACACATCTTTTAAATACCTCCAGGGATGGATGCAGTGCAGTGTGCTGTTACCTGATATGTAATATCTGTGCTGTACCTTACACATTAAGGCCTGACCCTGCAGATACATGCAGATCTCCTTATTTTATGCACACAGTTGGTTTTGTTGCCTTTGTTTTTCTTTCCTCAGTTGGTAAAACTAAGCTATGATCACAGTTTTTACACCTAAATTCTGTGATGTCAGTGTTTTCAAATGCATTCCTTTCAGAAGAGTGATCCTTGCTTACCAGCCACCTTCTCCCCAAGTTCTTCATTTGTCTTTAGAGTATTTCACCATGTAATATGTGGGAAAATAAATATACATTACCAGTAATGCTTCGCATATTTCAGGACCCAGTTATGTATGATCGAACAAAGGGATTTTCATACAAGTCCTAAATCTCTTTATTTTCTTTTTAGCCAACCAATGGGATCTTCATGAGTGCATTTCTCATTGTTTTACCTTTGGAGTCCATGGCTCATGGGCTTTTCCATGAACTGGGAAACTGCTTGGGAGGAACGTGTGTTGGGTATGCTGTTGTGATTCCCACCAACTTTTGCAGGTATGGTTACTGTGCATTTCAGCTTCACAGTAGTATAAATGTATTGTTTGCTCATGAAGGCAATGCAATATTGTTGCTTGGATTTTTCAACAATTAAATACAAATTTAAATAATAGACAGATTTTCTATTTTTCCTTTTTCTCACCCTGGAATGAGTAACTCCACTTTTTATCTAGGTAATTTGCTTTTAGAAAGCCAGTGAATACAGATCAGCAGTGCACTGGCAGATTTCACAGTCCACATCTTGTGCAAAGGAGGATTGGGGCATTTGACTGAGAGCAGATACTTTACATGAGGAGATTTATTAAACCAGACAGATCAGTTCAAAGAAATTTTGAATTCTATTAAATGAGGTCCTGTCTACATTTAAAGTTCGTTGAAATTAGATTTGCAAGTGGACTACATGTCATGTATTAGTATTGAGAATTTGAAGCTGATTATTGTTCCAGTATAAATGTTACCATATGAGAAATGCATGATTATGGAGGGATCGTATTATTATTATTATTATTATTAGCCCATTTGTGTGTTTTCTTACAAGCTTTAAAACTTGGAAATGCTGCTTTTGCCATAAAATTAAAATTGTTGTGTGCACTTCTTTTTGTAAATGATAAAAAATATAAATTATCTCTTCAAGTTACAAGAGAAATAGAGTAGTAAGTTGAAACAAGAGGCTTCAAAATAGAACTGCCCAGTTTATGAAAACTTCACAGCTGCAGTATGTGTAATGGATTCAGTGGATAAGGAAGACTTAACAACAAACCAAAGATAGTATGCTAATCTTAGATAACTGTATCTTAAATATTGTAAAAAACAAATTTTCTGAGCCTCTGATCTCTAGTCTTTCAGCTGTGCACCCTTAAAAAATTTATGTCAATTACTGTTACAGATTTAAAAAATAGATTTCCAAAATTTACATTACAATGAAAATAAATTAATTTTGTTTCCATGGTGACAATTTAATTCTTTCATTGTATTATATTATTCTGGCTCAGGCAGTTCCCTCTAATTTTGAGCAAATGAGATACTCTTGAGCAAGTGTTTAGGACCTGTCAGAACTAAATTTCCTTATTAACAAAGCTTGACTGTTTCAGTGATGGGCTCAGTCTTCACTTGCTGAGACAAACAGTAATGATGAGCTATTCAATGTAGCTATAGCAGTGGAATATTAATTTTCATAAAAGCCTATGACAGGTGAGAAGGTGCAAAATTTAATTAGCTAGACCAATAAAGAGACTTAAGTAGCTTTACACACTGACTTGCAAGCAAAATACATGAAGAGTACACACATACATACATATATAGGGAAAAAACCCATAACATTATGTTTTGTATTGGTAGAGTAAGACTTATCTCCATATTTTCACCCACAAAACCTCTCCATGTCTGTAACTGAGCATAAATGAGGCCAATTAGGCCCAGCTGTCAGTCATGTTCCTTATCATTACCCCTGTTACATGGGCTGAGAGTGATGAATGCTTTTCTCTTTCTGAAAATTCATTCTAAAGAGCACTCCCCTAACTGGGTGTCTTGCAAGACCAAATCTCCTATTATTATGATTAATGAATAGCTGCATAGACCTAAAAAAAAAAGGGGTGTGTATTTTTATTTGATATTTTGTATACTGTATATATTTGGTGTTACATATTATAAGTTTATCTATATTGCTGATAAAATATATATATCAATACAAATAAAACGCATTTTGGAACCATAGGACTGTTTTTTTATTTTTCTTATATATGCATATTCATATCTATGTAGACATAAATACATATACATATGGTTTGTACCAGGTCTAGTTTGTGACTTTCTTAAAATTTTGATTTTCTAAGCCGTGAATACCGTTATCTGAAACACATTTCTTATGCTGAAAGAACAACATCTGAACAGCATACACAAGAAAGAATTACTGTATTTGTGTGAGTTCCATATTTCAAAGTATCTGAGCAAAGTGTGTATGTGTATTATTCTTTTGTCTCTTATTGGAAACTAGTTTGCATTATGGTTTGTGCAGATTAGCACTCATTTTCCTTGTGCTTCTTTCCAGTTGTGCATGAAAAAGTACCTCTGTGAAGGCAGTGCTTCTCAATAGGGTTTCATAAAATTGTTGGAGCCTCCCCAGCTTCTTCCAATTGCAGCTTCCTTCTCTCCATCTCTCAGTTGCAGGGACAGCATTGGGCTGAGTAAGGACTATTGAATTGAAGTGTGACCTCGCTCAAATACAGTAATTTGAGTTGTTTATAAACTGTAGATTTGAATTTAGAACAGTGCTACCTCGTAGCAGAGAAAATATGCACAGGGAAAAAAATCACCAGTTACTAAAAGTCCACTAAGAGTGAAATAATTATCAACCATAATCATTAGCTGTTCTCCTTCTTTTTAGTCCTGATGGCCAACCAACTCTTCTTCCACCTGAGCATGTCCAAGAGTTAAATCTGAGGTCTACTGGCATGCTTAATGCCATCCAAAGGTTTTTTGCATATCACATGATTGAGACATACGGCTGTGACTATTCTACAAGCGGACTGACCTTTGACACCCTTCACTCCAAGATCAAGTCTTTTCTTGAGCTTCGCACAGCAGATGGACCCAGACATGATACCTACATTCTGTATTACAGTGGTCACTCACATGGCACTGGAGAATGGGCATTGGCTGGTAAGTGGTTTGGGGATTTTTTTTTTATTATTTGTTGTGGTATTGATAAACTTTCCAAATCAATTCATTAATTCTCTAGAAAATCATACTATATTGCAAAACCTTGAAATTTTGATTGTACTTATTATTAGATTTTCAGAGTGGCAAAGAACTGTTAGTCTTTGGACAACAGGTTTTTACAAGCTCCTGGCAGGGAGGGAAGAAAGGAAAAGGTAATATTACAGAGCATGACTGTTAAGGGATTCAGAGACTACAGGAAATTGAGAAAACAAGTGCAGACTGACTACCTCTGGTAGTAGAGAGAATGGAGAAATGCAGAAGCCCCTTTGGTATGCAGCTACATTGTTGTTCAGAGATGGCTCTTTTCTTCCCTTGCATTGTATGACAGTCAGGTATTTTACTTCATGAACTTTATGTCATTTTAGTATTTACTGACTTTGATAAAAATACTTTAACATCTAGCTAATCTTACACTTGTTCTCAAAATTGTCTAATATTTTTGACCCCAAATGTATTTTTAACATTATATTTATTTTAAATGTATTTAAACCCCAAGTTTAAACACAGTTTCATATTCCCCTGATTTTCCTCCCACATGATTTTTGTATTCTACAAGTTAACTGTAAAGGTTGCTTTTTCCATCCATTGAATTAAATGTGGAAATTAAACGCTTCTGCTCTAAAGACAGATTTTTTTCCCTGTATTTTGAGGAATATCTGTTCACTGTAATGAAAAAGCATAATCTTTTCTCATTCCTTGGACATGACAGAGTGAATTACAGAGTGTTCTGTGTCACTTAGACTGTCATGAAGGACTGCATTTATGTCCTTAAGATGTGCTTTGCTTTTTTTTTGTAAAAGACAGAATCAGTGAAAGAAATAGGAGGCAGATACACAATCCACACTAGAAAAACAGATCTTCAAATGTGTAACAAACCTTGTATCATAAAAACACATATAGTTTTCTCAAGACTGTAAACCTCTATTTAAAAGGCAACTTTAATGCCTTGTCATATGCTTGGCATAGACTTCACCATTTCCCCCTTTCTTGGCCCATTTTTTTTGTAAACTCAATGAAGTTGTCAAGTCATTGCAAGGTTTAGCTTTGCTCTGCTGCTGTAGGGAACTGAGGTCACTGTGTGCAGAATGGGAATTTCATAGTAAATACATTGAAAATTTGCAACTTTTTTGTTTGGGATAGAATTAATTCTCTTGGATAGCACTTAGCCTGTAAGCTCCAGGCTCTTTGTTGGCAATATCTCTCCAGGTGCATGTGCCCTTCAGTAGAGCATGCCCTTCAATGTGTTCTCGTGCTGAGGCAGGTGTTTAGGCACGGATCGATTTCCATCTGGAGGCTCTATACCTGTTTTGGTGCAGCTCCACCCCTGAACCTTTAGACCTGCTGAAGAGCAGTGTGTATTTTTTCTCAAGGGCTTATCTGTACCAGAGATTTTAAAAAGCCACAGCAGTACTGTGTAGTGTAAGTGGTGAATTACAGTGCATGCCAGGGTGGCCAAATGACTTCTCTGATGGGGTTGTTTGTCCATAGGAGCAGCTGCCACCCTGTGCAATTGCTGAGTGTGTCCACACCTTGTGTGGAGCAGATTATCAGTGAAACTCCACCTCCCACCTGTGCTGCAGCCAGAAGCATTGACAAAGTCAGCTTTCTTGCATGTGTAGAGCCAAATGTTCCTGCAAAAATTGGATGGCCTCCGCCCTAGTCCTGGGTTACTACATCTAGCCAGGGAGTAGCTTGGAGTGTGGCAGGGGAGCTCAGGTCTCTCTGTACCATGTAGATAGCTGTAACCTAAACTAATATCTAGCTTTTAGGATAAAGGCTGAGGTAACTGTAAAAACTTTCAGTGCTGAAAGACACAGTGTGTAAATGCAGCAGTGTTCAGCTTTCTTACAAAGCTCCTTTTCAGTTCTCTGTCCAACCACATCTCCAGCTTCTACTTGGATACGTGTATAGTCACATAAAGGAGAGGAACAGGCAGCAGTCACGTGCATGATTTTTTTGTGATTAATTTTAGTTAAATGTTGGAGTGTAACATGATCCTCCTTCCAGATAGCACTACTCCCACGTGTAACTTGAAAGTTAAACTGAAAAGGTTAAGACTATTTATCTGTAATTGTGCCCCATGTATTGGACGCTGGCATTGCGTGACAGATGGAACCTTGGTCATCAGCTCCAGTAATGTGTACTATCCTCTGATCTGTAAAGAGGATGAAAAGAGATGACAACAATGAAATAAAACATTCATATCTGATTGAAAAAGTAGTTTCTCACTGCTGGCTTATGCCATGGTACAGCACAGCAGTAGCAGTGTAGTCTTTGCTTTGTAATGACGTCTTTCAAAGGAGGCTTACTGAATTTATTAATTCAGTAATGATGTCTCTCTGTTGTTGGAAGCTGAGATGCAGCACAGTGGTGTATAAAAGAAACTGTTACCAAGTCATGCATAAAGTATGAGCAGTGAAAGACCTGGCAGGTCATGTTGTCTGAGTGAAGGCAAAGGCATGAGCTGGGCTAGCAGAGCTTTGTCTCTGTTCCTGAAACTGTTGGCGTATTTGTTGTCCTGCTAAACCTGCCAGAGAGGCAGAGGTGGCCACAGTACTGCATTTCTTACAGAGCTTGGTGCCTGAATCTTGTGCTGGGTGATAAGCCTGTGTATTTGAGGTCTGTAGGGTTGGGAGCCAAGCATGTGTTGTGTTGTGTCTGTGAAGGATGAGATGGTTTCTTTGGGTGATTCTATCCAATGCTGTTTTGAAATCACCTGCACTCCTACGTAGCTATACTACAATAAAGTTAATTTATACACCTTTGAAATGTGAATAAATACAGACATTTTTATAGATAGTTGACACGGAAGGTGTACCTAGAAAAGGGAAACTACTTCTATATAAGTCTCTGCTGTAAATAACTACAGGAATTTGAGGATCATGTACCAAGACATTACTTTAAGTTTGTATCCTAGAGATTTTCTTTGGTACTTAATTTTCCAGTTTTGCATTTTCTTGGACAAAGTTGCAACTCTGTAATTTTGCTTTAACTGCAATAGCATGCACAGCACTTTAATTCTGAGATATTCATTTGAAGCACTTTTTTGTCACCCCTTACAGGTAGAACTGTAAATGCTGAAATGTGCAGCTAAAAACATTTTAAACACTGCTTAATTATATTCCATAGTGAAAAATCACTCTGGAATTAAAATTCAGTTATTTTAAATCACATTTCTATACCTTTCCTTCTTTTTTTTTTCCTAAGTTGACATTTTCAAACTAGAGTGTTTTCATTATAAACCTGTATCATATCTTCAACTAGCCAAAACCTAGACATACCAGTTCTTTACATTAATATCACTGTGGAGCTAATGGAGATTTATTCAGTTGTTTGTGAGATGTTGTCATTAGGTACCTGAGTAAGTAGACTGCTTTTCAAAGCTACATAGGTCCTGCAGCATCCAGTACACATAAACAGAAGGACTTCCCATTACAGATAATACTTCAGGTTTAGTTACAATCTCCTCTTTCAAAATGCTCTTGGAGCAGGAGCTGATACAGAACATGAGAAGTTGGACACTAATTGCAAGGGTCTTCTGACCTCATAGGAAGAAAATATTGTGGAAAAATCACAATGAGATTTTTGTTTCATTGAGTTGTAAATCCATACCAGTTTTCTTGAAGCTCTGGAAACTACTGTCTCTACAGAGAGAATCTCTTCATTTCTGGTCATGTGAATTTTTGTGCTTGCATGTGGCTTTCTCATTGTGCTTTGAAACTGCTTTGGTTCCCACCATTTGAAAATGTATTTTGTTCTAAATTAATCTCTTAAAGGACCCTTTTTTTTAACATTCATAAAAACATGTTAAAAAAGAGTCCTTTTCCTGTTCCTAAGAATATTAATACAAAATGAACTTTATTTCAGATTTTCTTTTCCTGTTCATCTGTATTTTCTAGGTTTCTTCAGTTGGCTATAATTTCTTTCACTCTGTGAAGGAATGTCTTTTTTTTGTTATTGGTGGTGGGTTTTCTTTCTAATCAAGGGTAAGTTAATGGCTTTGTCAGCCACAGCAAGTCAGGTGAATGCAGTTAATACCTCTGTGGAGATATGCAACATTTACAGACAGAAGGGATCAACTGAAAACATCTGTTATATCTGTCCAAATTGTTAAAGTAACAGATTCTTAGAACCAGTCAAAACCGTTAAAGTTCTGCAGAAGTTTCTGTTTCTTCATCCTAATATTAAATCTTTTTGTCCCTGTGGCAGGGGGTGATGCTTTACGCCTTGACACACTGTTGGAGTGGTGGAGAGAAAAGAACGGCACTTTCTGTTCTCGACTGATCATTGTTTTAGACTGTGAGAACTCTCAGCCATGGGTTAAAGAAGTAAGGAAAGTAAATGACCAGTATGTTGCCGTGCAAGGAGCAGAAATGGCCAGAGTTGTAGACATCGAGGAAGCAGACCCTCCACAGCTTGGTGACTTCACCAGGCAATGGGTTGAGTACAACTGTAACCCTGACAGCAACATCAGCTGGTCTGAAAAGGGCCGCACGGTGAAAGCAGTGTATGGTGTGTCAAAGCACTGGAGCGACTACACTTTGCATTTGCCAACGGGAAGTGATGTTGCCAAACACTGGATGATGTACTTCCCACGCATCACCTATCCATTAGTACATTTGGCAAACTGGTTTTGTGGTCTCAATCTGTTCTGGGTCTGTAAAGCATGCTTTAGGTGCTTGAAGAGACTGAAAATGAGTTGGTTTCTTCCCACAGTGCTGGATACAGGACAGGGTTTCAAACTCGTCAAATCCTAATCAGCAACCAAAGAGAAAATGAAGTGAGAGCTCTGTGAACTTTCTCACTCTACCATACTTAAAACTTTTTATATGACTATTTTTCTCTGAAAAAGTCTGCTCTACTCACTTTATTCAGCTTTTTTGAGCAGCTACACTATATGCAACAGTTAGAAATTGCAATTTTAAACAGAAGAGAGTAGAACTATGATATTTTGAATTTTGTTACTGGTCTGTATGAACATATGTAAGAGACTTATTTAATATGACCATGCATTCTGGAGACAGGTTACATGATCGTATGTCTCACTTAAGGCAGCCTTTGTTTAGAGACACCAGCTTGATGGACAAGAGCTCCTGTGAATGTTACACCAGGCTGATCTGTCATTTATGTCCACTATATGGTTTAAACACAGGAAAGGAACCAAGCTAATATTCCAATCAGTTTACATGTCCTTGAAATTATGTGGTGTAGTCACTGAGCCAAAAACCCCCAGAATATATAGCTACTGTATGTAAGTAGCTACCAAGATGCTTTAGTTTTATTTGCTTTTACACTTCTGCCTCGCCTCAGTTCTCTACTGCCATCGGTGGAAATTTGCCATGGGAAACAAGGAAATCAGACAACCCACTAATGCTCTGATACTTCTCAGACAATGTGTAATGAAGTGAGTGTTAAAAACATTCAGTATTACTTTCAACATTAAATATCTTGCTGGTGATCTTTGAGCATACATTCCCAATAGTTAATTCGTATATGGAATAAAAGCTGCACTGAGCATTTTTCCCTCCCCTGTTAAGGTGATTCTGAATTTTCCAAGCTCTTACTAGTTTGTATTTTGAAAAGCTACCCTGAAGAAAACAAAGCAAAACAAAACCCAAGGAAATTAATAAAGAAAATAATCCATAGATAAAAAATAGGAATACAAGTGTTGCCTTGCTTCCATCTTTATCTGAAGTCTTTGGTGTGCCTAAGACCTTGATTCTGTGAAATTCTGAGTACAGAGTTGGACCACTGAGTTCATTATCTATTAGAACCTCAAGGAAAGTTTGTTGGAATGGATTATTCCCTTAGGACAGGAGGGAATCCTCAGTATTCCATAAGTCTTTTCTCCCATCCACAAGGTCCTAATTTTAATCCTTCCACTTACAGAGCTGGATGGGACTCTAGAAATCCTGTCATGGCCTTTCCTTCAGTCATAGAAGCTGCACAGCTTTTTTATGCCATTTTCTCAAGTACAGAAAATAAGGGGTAAAACAAGTAAACGGCTAAGACAGTACAATTTGCAGTGATTTATTTGCATATGTGTGGTCAGTTCAGTAGACCTACAGTTTACTTTTTTGTGTTTCTGTCAGTATTTTAGTTAAAATGTTAGGGAGTAGCTGTTATTTGTCTGAAATATAACTTACTGATTTAATTGAAATACATGCAAATAGTATGTAGCTCTTTAAGTCTTTGCCATCATGGCTTTTTCTAACGCCATTTGAGCTTTTTAGCCAACTAAGTTAGAGAATCTCCTAACAGTGATACCCATCAGTAACTCCTGAAATAAATAATGAGAACTAAAACAGCCAAAACAATTTGTACCTACCAATTTCAAAATGGTGATTTTCTCAGATCTACAAATGGCAGCCACTAGGTTTCTTCATTAGTATGTATTACACAATATTGTTTAGCAGGACACCACCCCACACACTGCTTTCCCTTTTTCCATCCCCTTCCATAACGTGAAAAGGAGATAAAGAAATGAGAGGTAAATTATATCCTGTGAAGACTCAATGCCTTTGGGTCTTCTCTGAGTAAATGCTGTGATTGCAGCTCTGTCACGGCTTCGAGAGGTGGCTGTTGTCAGTAAGGACAGAGAGTGTTCACACCGTCGGACTTCAGGTATCCAACTTCAGTTCCTAGTGTGGGAGCCAGAGGTAGCAGCCTTCTCATTTAAATTCAGATGTCCAAAAGCCAGATGTCTGCTTCCATGCTAGTGACCTGAAGCCACTACTCATTAGCAAGGAGAAGTAAATATTTCCAGAGGAAGACTGACTTGGTCTCTATTCTGGGATGAATTTTCCTGTGATTGAGGGCATTACATTTTTCTTGGCTTTGCTTTCCCGTGCCAAAGGTCAAGCAAACAAATTCCATATTTCTCTTGAATAACTTTAGAGCACCTGTAAGCCATTCTCTGGAGCCTGAGCTGACTACCTAAGCTCTTTGTTCAAGCACATAAACTGGATACTTGAAGTTGGGTTGAACAAGCATCTGTCAGGTTGCAGAAAGGCAGCTCCGCCTCCTGCAGAAATCACTGTCTTCCTTTCCTGGTCAACAGCCCTTGAGTGTAGATGCATAAAGGCAGTCATTTGGTTTGTAAAATCGCCATTGTTTTGACTTCTGTTTTAGAAAAAGTTCACCTGATTGCATCATAAACTGTTACAGCTCGAGCCTTAGAAATTTTTAATAAAGTCCCCTTAAACACCTGATAGTAACCCTGTGAACATTGGACGTCAAGAAGTCCTTTCTGTTTTGGAAAAGTTCTAAATATCAACCGTAACACTTGCCACTAATTATAACGGACAGATCTAAATGGGTAAATCTCTACCTGCTACTGTTACATTTTTATGGACATCATCTGTATCTTTCTTTTTGTACATGGAGGGGAACATGAAAAGTGTGAGATTCCTGACCTGTCCTGAGTCTGTGAGCAGGAATCTGCTATGCAGTGCAGTGATGGACTTAGCTCTGGGCAGAATAAATGCAACAGTTTGTGCTGCTGTTTTGCCTCTGGATATTAAATGGTTTCCAGCTTACTTATCAAAGTTAGATTTTTTCCTAGGATAGACTGGGTGATATTCAGCTATTTGCTGAAAGGCAGATAAAGAGCTGAAAAATAGAGCAAAAATACTGTTTGCAAAACTAATCATGTGTTCATAGATTTGTTTCTATTTTCTCAGATAAAGACCTCTGGTTTTCTGAATTTGAAATAGTTCTAACATGAGCTAAGGTGTTCCTGCTTTTGATTTTGTTACTGTTTTAAACAGCAAAGGCATGGTGAAAATGCTAACTTTAGAAATGTTTACAGCTGTTCAAATTATGAGGCCTTTTTGGACAAAGAGTCTGTCATGTGTTTCAAAACACAGTCAAACCAGGGCTATGGATGATAAGGAATTCAACTGCATCAGTTCTTCACTTCTGCACTGACTTACATCAAGGCATCCTATAGTGACCCACATTCCCAGGTGGAGTTTTTCTCCTGCTCCTGGTGCTTACACCTCTCCACAGGTCTCTGCCCAGACTCAGACATGTGTCTGAGGAACAAACACTGGGAGCTCCTGTAATCCAAGTGAGGAGTTATCCTTCTGCTGTTCCTGTATAAAAGATAGGGCCTGAAAGAAATTTAAATCTAATTCCAAAGAATGTTACATATGCCATCAGTTATGTACATGTTGTTTAGTGGAAATGTGCAAATTTCTGGATAGAGAAAAACTTTATTTAGAGAGGTTTGTCTCTGTACTGTATATTCAGACATTTTGCTATAAAGTTTGTTACAAACTTGTGTCACAGTATAATTTTATGTTGATTTTGTTTCATTTAACTCCCATATAGTATCAGCATTGCTGGAACATGCAAATGCACTGAGTCCTACTAATTTACGTCTTTTAAAGGAGTTCAAATTGCATATTCACAGTAGTATTTTCTCTGAACAGGTATTGGGGACGGGGGGGAGAAAAAGCCATTATTCTTGATTTTTGCACTACTAGAGTTATGTATTTGCAGTTCATTATGCTTTGTATGCCTTGTAGTTGTTGTCCAGTCTTCAGTTCCGGTTCAAGCTTTTCCCAGAATAATTTTGTTTACTTTGTAAAGGCATAGTTAAATGCTGTGCTAGCAGTAAAGCACCTCTGTTGCCAGCAGTAGATGGTGAAATCGGGTTAATTTTCTTGTTTATAAATAGCTTTCGTGGGAGGATTTTTACTGAATATACGATTTTTAGATGTGTAAATAGATTTTTTGAGTGTATTTGTGATACTACTTAAATATATTTTGCTGTTTTGGATGCTCATTTCCATTTCATTTTTTTGTTTATGTCTTGATCACTTCTCAGATTTCTGTGCTCCCTCTTGAATTACATGGGGGTTTTCTATACATCTTGCTTCACAGGAGGTTTTTTATAGCTAGAAATTTCAACAGAGTTTACTGAAAATAGAGTATTTTGAAAATACGCTAAGGATTATTTTTAGTTTAATAATTTAATAGAAATGAGAAATACTAGCTTAAATTATTAATGCCTTTCACCTTGTCATTTTTTTATCTCTTATTCAACAAGGAAAAATGTTGTTTATACTTCAGGACATAATTTTATAGAGATATAACTGAAGACTTCCTTTACATGACTACGTGTGTTAGTCAAACTTGTTATCGCCAGTAAGATCAAGTTCATGGCAGGTTCCTGTGTGAGATCAAGCCTGGGAGAGGAAGCAGCAGGAAACTGTTGCTGCAGAATGGTGAGGAGGACAAGTCCACACAACTGCTTCTCACAGAAATTGCTGAGAAGGTTCCTGCACTCCATCCTCATGGAACAGTCCCAGCATTCCTCTCAACAAGCCTGGACTTGTTAAGTGAAGCCTTTGGTGGGAAATGGAGAAGCAGAGTGGTTACTGTGGTAAGGAGTGATGGGCATCTCGGTGTCCAGAGCTGCTGAGAAGGGCACTGACCACGGGCACTGCTTCTGGCACACTGACTGGCTGAGTACAAGGATGATTTAGCGGCACTGGTTGGTTGGTTGGTTGGTTGGGTTTTTTTATAACAGAAGGAGTTTAATTTTGGCTCTTGTACTTTGTGATTGAATTCATTAATTTTGCTATTTACTAATCAGGGTTCTTTTACTAAACTTGGGTAGATCCTTTCCATTCAGTTACAGATGCAGAGGTAGCCCTAGAGAGCAGCACAGCTCACCCTCAGTGCTGCTGGTTCTAAGGCTCTTTGAATGCAGTCAGACAACCCAATGTATGTCTCCATCCATGGCACTGGATTTGGGGGTTTTGGTCAACTGATTTTGGTTACCCAGGAAATAAAAGTCAGTGCATATAGCTCTCTCAATGTTGAAAGAATGTTTGTCCTTAGGTGTTGTTACACAGATACATCATTATAGCAAAACAAGTGTAGCAAAAATTTCAACCCATTGATTTGGAGCAAGGAAGGCACCAAGGTGTTGATCAGTGTTACCTGCTGCACCAGCACTGCCCTCAGCTGGTCCCTGTTGGCTCTGGAACACATTGCTCACTACCACTGCAAAGTCAAAACCACTGTTACTGCTGGATTATACTGGAGACCAGAAGGCTGGATCAGTTAAGGCCTCACTATTACAGAGCTCGCCTTTACAGACTCAGGCCTTGAATGACTATGACTTCCTCACACAATCATGTGCCTTAGGTGTTTGTGAGGGGTTGGTCACCTTGCAGGCAGCAGTTGAAATCTTTGGGATACTGAGGAGGAAGATACTCCCTAGAGGTGCCTGCAGCATCCATCTACTTACTGCTGGTGATGCAGAAATTTAAAATTTCACTCCTCACCAGCACTGAATTATTTTCTCTCCATAGCAATTATATAGTCACTTCAAGGTGTAGTGAAACATTCTGGGCTCTTACATCAGATGGCACTCTGCACGGAGCTAAGGAACTGCCAGTGCTGATGCTGATGGACAAATGCAGCCAGCTCTGCTTATTAGAGATTCTGTAGTTAATAACTGCTAAAATAAATCCCAGTGGACCTAGTTTTACCATCCCAAATGCAAAGCCAGGATACTGTAAGACAGTCTGTGTCAAGAGTAAAAAGAGACAACTTGGTTTCCTATGCAAATCAAAGAGAACAGCCTGATTCAGAGATTGGCAATAGCCAGAAGAGAAGTAGAAACTTTTTGCAATAAAAATGTTTGCTCTATAAATTCTTTATAAGGTCCCTAGATACTGTGGTATAACTACATTATAAATGCATAAGAGATCCATTAAGAGAGATGGGGAGGGGGGAAAAAAACTGACAAATTAGGTTTTTGTAGCTGAAAGCCCTAAAGATTTCCTCTGCCTTGCAAAAGAGTATAAAAATTTTTATCCTTAGACAAAGGTTACTTCTTTTCTTAGGAAGGAAGGAAGGGGCTGAAGAAAAGGAAGACAAGAATGAAGAAAAAAAAAAGCTAAGAGAGAAAGTAGTATTATCAGATGGGTCATGTTCAGTGCTGTGGCCAGAAGAATGGGAATCACAGACCTGGAACTGGAGAAAAGCTTCAGAACTGATCGGTTCCATTTCTTGTTGAGACAACCTATGTCACCTCACACCAGAAGTATGCTGTGGCCCATCCTAACAAACCAACAGGACAGACAGGCAAGTTTCCATTCTGGGCTCATGTCCAGAACATGAACCATTTAGCATTCTAAAGATGGCTTCTAAAAATTATGATGATTATATGTTGAATACAGTGCCTGAAAGCAGATAAGGCCACACAGCTACAACTGGCTGAGCAGTGGGGCTTTTATTATTTTATTATAGTACAAGGCAGTAGTTGATGTTACCTGCCCTCAGGCACATTCCCACAGTGGTATTTGTGCAGGAAACATCTACTCCAGCACTGAAGATGCAGAGGATTCTGTCTTCTGCCATGGTTGGCAAAGATGCTTAAGGTGGGTCTCTGCCTCTTTCATTTTTATTCTCAGGTGAGTCTCCAGATGCTTCTCTGGATGAGGAAACATGGCACCTTCCAGCCTGAATTTGAACCAGGTTTCTAATACCAAAAACTGCTCAGTGAATTAAATTGTTTAAAGATCAGGCACGTTGTGGTAAGAGATCTGATGAATGGAGACAGAATACAGTGCTGGCATACACAGACGAGGTGTGTGAACTGGAGGAGGACAGAAAGCAGGGCTGGAAGGACCCCTATAAAAGCTCCTTTCCTCTAAAGGAACAGCATCCTGCTTGTCTTGCTTCCAGACATACCACAAGACTGCTTGATTTAGGGCAGGAAGTTGAGTATTTTGTAATTCCTGCTTGTTTGGCATAGGTGTGTAAAAAGAGATAAAGGTGCATAAACTAAGGTAAGTACCAGGAAGAACTCAGGGGATGGACGTGCAGCCTACCTCAGCTACAAATGTGAAAGAGCACAATGGGTCAGGGCAACTCTGGAACTTGCCCTTACCTGAATAAGCCAGAGCAGACTGGTACCACCTACAGACAAGAAGGAAGAAAGTTTTTGGACCAGCCAGCTCTTGATGCACAAAAATGTGTACATAAACATCAGGATTAGCTGTTGGAGACTTGTAATAGATGCAGAGAGTGTTCAGGCACCTTCGCTTTGGGGCAAGCAATTTGTCCTGCTGGGTTATGCCAAATTTAAGCTTAGTAAGTGTGGGACTCCTGAACATCTGCTCCAAAATGTCTGTTGTATATTACAAAATTGTATTCAGAGACAATTTCTGTGAAGGGGGCAAAAAATACCAGAACCCAAGCATCTGAAAAACTAGTACTTTTCTGCTGTGCACCAGGTATCCTATAGCTCTTTTGAGGAAACAAAATAAATTGATGGCAGCAGGGAAGTTGCTACTCACAATTGTACAGTGAACTGTTGCCAGAGAAAAGTGAACAGTTCTCACTAGTGTGCACCCTGGAGAGTAGTTTTGTTGGTCATTGCATGGTCCTGGATATAAAGTTCCAGCTGGAGTATTGTTACTGTAGTTCATTTTCCATTTTTTTTAGCCAGCTGTTCGCTAAATAACCTTAATAGAGAGTTAAATTACGAGTCCTGCCAGAGGATGGTCCAGATGCTTGTATTTATTTGAGAGATCTGGGGCAGATTCATTAGAGAAAGCTGCACCCTGGATTCTGAGACGTAAAACTAGTAACCTAAGACCAGGACTGTTTGAACCATTCTTAAAGCTCATCCCATTTTGGCAGCTCTGAGAAACATGGTACTGGACTGGATGGGGCTCTGACCAGGTCCAACGCAGCTGCTCTCATTTTACATCCTCCTTTCCCCCAGAAAGCCTGTTGCCCTTCTGACTACCCAGTGAGCAAAGTGGGAAACAGCCCCCAAGATCAGCACACTGCTCTGTGGTTGTCAAATGGTGTCTACGATGTCACCTCATGGCTGAGGTGCACTAGCAGGTATCTCTTTGGGGATCTCAGCATCTTTAAGATCCATCAGTAAAATATTTTCATCTCTAGGTCCATACTACATTGTAGGATAGTCACTGTGTGACCCCAAATACCCAAATTTGTCTGCATGCTGGTTCGATCTTAATGTCAAAACGGAAGTAAATACCCAAAACCAGCCCTTTGAGAACTCATTCCCTTCTCACTGTCTCTTGTCCGCTAGTTAGTCACTGCTCTTTATATTTCCAGCAAACCTAGGATGGTTTTAGTTGGGTTGGTTAGAGTTTTGATGTCTTCAGAATTTATGAGGCACTCAGCTTTAGACCACAAAAAGAAAGTAAGTCAAAACCAGTCACAAAGCTGTCAGTTCACAGCTCATTCCAGCTCATCCATCTTTCACTTTTCATTTATTTATGTGGTAGTGTTTCCCACAGCAGAAATCCCCAGTCTAAGTGCATGGCTTAGATACAGCTGCTATTCAAGCTATCACAGATTTACCCCAAACTCCACTCAGACAAAACTGTAATGAGAATGGCACCAGCGGAGTAACCACTGAGCTTGCAGGCAGCTGAGTGAAGCATCCCAGTGCTCTCATGGGAGCCTCCTGAGTCTGTAAAGCTCTGGACACCCATGTCAGTGCTTCTGCCTCCAGGTTGTACAGCCTAAGAAACACTGGTTTGTTTATTGACAAGTCAAAAGGAGACATAAGCTCAAAACCTCCTGATTTGGTGGCATACATAGTAGGACCCAGGTAGCACTTTTCCACCAAACGTTACTCTGCCACCTAAACAAATTCAACTCTGCTTTCAGCCCTCCATTTGGGTTTCCGTGGGGTACAGCAACGTCCTGTGCCTTTGCCTGAGCTTTGTACAACTTCACATGCAGTGCACAGCAAGGCTTCACCTTCAGCTGTGTGCAGGGCTAGAGAAGAGCTGCCCTGTGGAGAGGCAATGCTCACCATTTCCTTCCCTCCAGGAGAAGGGGTCCTGCATCAGAGCCACCACCCACTATGAGCACATGGTGTGAGGGTGCAGTGCTGCCCACACCCAGGTGTGCAAGCAGGTCCCTGAGGCCACTGGAAAGGCAGGACAAGGTTGATGAACTCTGAATAAATAGAGTGGCTTTTGGTGGGCACTTGGCTTCCAGTCAGTCAACTGGACACAATATCCTCATAAAGCTTAAGTTCGTGGTTGTGATTAGATGAGAGCTCCAAACACAAGCTCTATATATATACAAGAGCTGGTAAGAGGGGAAAGAAACTTTCCTATTTAACTCTATGACAGGTTGTAGTACTCACTGAGGACATTGGAAACTGGCCTTGATTGCCAACACTCCAGCTAAATTAAGCAGTATTTTAAGATACTTGGGATCAGGTTTCCCCACTCAGGAGTGTGTGATGCTCCTGAGTACAGCACATCGCCTTCCTATGAGCCAGCCCACCACACTGTGTGAAGTGAAACACTTCTGCAATGAGGACTGGAAAAGATGCTCCACCAGAGACTACTGTAAGAGCAGGTGGGAGGTGCTGTTCTCACTGAGCAGCCTCAGGAAGTGAACTGTGACCACCTGCACCATGGGGAATGAACTGTAAATACCAAGTTGTGGGTAAATAAGACAATTCCTGTCTCCTTGACAAACAGCTGTGGAGTTAGTAGGGGAAGGGGGTGTAAGATTCCAGAAGCAGTTTGTCCTTGTGTACAACAAAATCCCATCCTGTACAGCCTCATGGTGTTCACAGGAAAACTAGCAGTGATTATTTACTTACCACCCTTCATCTCAGGAAACCATGCATGAATGCAAGCACAGGAAGCTGCATTTTAAATGTCAAAATACCCTTTAAAATCTTCACATCAGCTATGCTTTTCCAAACTAGAAAAATATCAACAAGAATAGTACAATGCAAGAAGAAATTAAATTACATTTTTCTCATGTCCCTTCATAAACCACACTCTCCTGAAGTCCGGCACTAATATATTAAAATGTTTTTCACCAGTGGCATTTTGCACATCAGGAAGAGCTCGTAATTTTATTTTGATTTGGCATTTGCATATTCAGTTAGTCAAATCCATTTCCTCTCATGATTAAGCATGCTGTATAATTGATATTCTTCTTCCCTGTAGTGTGACACAGCATGTGACTCAAAACTTGCCTTCATAAACATTCCCATGAATGCTAAAGCACAACACATGCAGAAAAACACGTTGCATTCCCATATGCTCAAGCTGGAGGAAAATAGCTGTAGTGCTCCCTAACTTAGCTTTCTTCAGAGGACTGGGTGGTGTCTTTGATCTGAGAGAGAAATATTTGCCAGGAAATACCAAGAAAGTTCTCTCCTCTTGTAATTTTGTGAATTTGAGGGATGTTGACGGAAATGAGCTGATCAGACTGAGAATGTATCCATTTCTTATACAAAGGACAGCAACCCCACGGACAGTTTTAGGCTTCTTTTTCACGGGTTTTGTTTGGGGTGGTTTTTAAATACTGAATTTGTTTTAGGAAATGAGCCAAACTTATATTTAGAGAGTTGCTCCCAAAATGCACAACCATCCCCATGGGATTTTTGCCCTGTACAGAATATGGGAAGCCCTCTGCTTCATCAAACATTTAGAGAGGCATCACATTCCCAGCCACCTTCTCCCTGTATCTAAAACTTTCTTCCACCCTAATGCAGACTTTTCGAACTTTTGCTAATTGAAAAGTAAGCCCCTGGCAAATATAAAATTTTAATATTAACTCAGCTGAAATGTCCAGCGAAGAAGAAAAGTTTTTAAAGAAATTGAATCTGAGGAAAAGATAATTGCTGAAGCAACCCCTGGAGTAACTGAAAACCTTTGCAAACGAGGACCCAGGTGCTTACCACAGGCTTACAAGTGACACGCTCTGCAGTGCTGGGGCAGCATGCAAGGCATCCTTCACAGGCCTATGCCTACCAGTCCTCAGTGTCAGCTGTACGTGTTTCTCCACTTCTTAGCAAGCCTTGATTTCTTATTCAGATCAATGTTTCTAATTCTAAAATTATTCATAATACCAGGCAATATCATTATATTACAAGACAGCTTAATTTACAAGTTTGTTCCATGCCAAGAGCAGAATCCCTAATTCTAAATAAGATCTATTTTATGCCAAATATCCTTGCCAAAGCACTCTAATGAGCTGGCACCAAATAGCTTCACAGGAACATCCTACTGTCAGCAGTGGTTTGTGTTTTCCAGGCATTACTGGCACCGTATGCCAACTCTTCTTTATCCTGCATGTGCTTGTCAGTTTGTTCTACCCTTCTCCAGGTAGTAAGCATGTGAATTTCCTCTCTCAGCCAATACACACACTAAAGAAGCAGGTCACTTCAGTGTATTGTACCTCAGCTTTGCCATGTCTGGAAATATTAACCACTACTATTAAATATTTATGTCTTGAAGTAGTTCTGTGGCTGATTGAGAACGCGGTCAGCGTTGGAGTCTGAATCACAAATGCCAACGTAACACCTCTCATTCATACACAGACAGGAGAAAAACTCAGTGTGGGAATCAATTGCTTCATGAATTATAATAATCAATTATAATAAATAGGTACATAATCAAAAGCTTACATGAATTATCCTGAAGTCTTTGCTCAGCCGGAATGCTCTTTGCCTGTGGAAAAGCTGAAGGTGGCCACTTACTGGCCAAGTAGCAGCTGAGAATAGGAGGATACTTTAAGGCCTCTCTTGACAAGTAAGTATTTTCCTCTAAGGAGGAACAAAAAAATTAAACCAATTCTCTCTATTAATTTAGCCATAATGAGACAAACTCTAAGCTAGTTTCTTACAAACTGCCACTAGAAGAAATTTTCCCTAAGAAGTAATAGAATAAACTCCAGAAAGAATCCCAGTGTCCCTCCCCATTGCCCAGCAAATACAACACACCCTGCAGAAGCAAAATGGACTGTCCCAGTGTTTTAGCATTACAGGTAGAGTTTTGTTACTCGTGAGTAGTTGCACACATTAATTGATATGTTTTGTACTTTATTGCTATCCACAGGCATTGATAGCTGAGTATAGCAAAACATTAAAAAAAGGGAGACAAGGAGGGAGAAATAATTTCTTTGGATGGAGGGAGGATGCGTTTCCTCACACCTGCCCCAACTGAAGAACCTCCTAATGGGACAGATCATGTCCCTAGGAATACAACAAAAAGCCAGCAAAGCTGAGGAAGCAGCACACCAGTACCAGGCTCCTAAGCTCTGCAGAAGCCTGTCACTCACACCACCCAGAAACCTGCTACCTCTGCTCGTCAGCCAGCACTTGGGCCTGAGCAGGTTACTTGCTGGCTGGGGGTAGGACTGGGCTCTGCTGATGTAAAGAAAATTCATGATATGATTTCAAAAGGATGGAAGCAATTAAAGCACCTTATTTACTCCTCCATGCTCTTACACTGTGTGAGTGTTTTAGTTGAGTCCCTTACTCCAAAGGATTGTTCAGTGCAGTGACATGTTTGTCAGTGTCAATGCCCTGTGCTGTAAAGCACCTACTTCTTCCCTCAGTTACCCTAATTGCTATAGTGGACAACTTTCCCTCTGAAGACCCACCTTATCCTCCCCTTCCCTGAACAACAAAGCCTTGTCCTGAATGTATGGCTAATGTCCAATTAGCTGCAAGGTAAGGATGAAGTATGAATTTAGAAAACCGAAAGGGAAGTTGCAAGGCTGGAGACTTCCATTTAACAGACTTTAGTGTTAAGATTATATACTTGAAGGCACAGAGGTAGAAATTGTGAGCAACTAGAAAGTTGCTCTCTCCCGAACTTTATGCTGTCTCTGATCAAGGCTATCAGATCCCTGCTACAATGGAAAGGGGTTATTTTTAATAATTAATAATTTAAAATGAATTCCGGTGAAGCTGCAGCAGTGCTGTCTTCATGCTTTCTGTAATTCTGAATGGCCAACCTATGAACAGCTGGTGAGAATTTAAGATCTATTTTGTGAATCTACTTTGAAACATTGCTTTTCTTCCTTTAACAAAATATAAGAAAAATGAAGGAAGATGTCTATTTTCTTGCAGGTTGGAAGAGAATTTATATTCGTGTGATTTATTAAGCTTGTGGCTTTGATGGGTTTTTTTATGCTTTGTTTAATATTGTATGCACAGTGCTATTAAATGTCATGAATATTGCTATGAAACATAATGAATATTGTAAAATATGGGGTCTGAACTATTCATGAAATGCAACATACAGTTTCATGAAAACTGGGCATGTGTTGTCTTGGAGTATGCCCAACTTAGAACATATTTCACTGGAATCTTAATTATTTTTTTTATACACTAGCATCTATATTTTATGAAAACATCAGGGAGTCTTTTTAAAATACTTTCGATATTTCATGAAAATTGCTGAATATGAGAGCAGAATGTCTTTGGCTTATAGAACTTTTTTCAATTATATACATGAAAAATACTTCTTCATTTAAGAAAATGAAGCAGTGATACCCACTCATCTTGTTTTTCCAAGTCTTTTTGTTTATGGTGAGATTTTCTTCAGTTGTAACATGGCTACCTCGTCTTTCTCTTTCCCACCTTGAGATCCTGAAAACAGCCTTGAAAGCACTTGCTGTCAGCACCTTAGAATCACAGAGGGGTTTGAGTTGGAGGGGACCTCAAAAATCATCTAGTTCCAAGTCCAAGCCCTCTGCTGTGGACAGGGATGCCTCTCACTAGACCAGCTTGCTCAATGATCCATCCAGCCTGGCCTTCAACACTACCAGGGATGAGGCATCCACAACTGCTCTGGGTGACCTGTTCCAGTGCCTCAGCACCCTCACAATAAAGAATTTCTTTTATATATTTCTAAACTAAATTTCCCCTCTTTCAGTGGGAACCCATTATTCCTTGCCCTACTACTGCAGTTCCTGAAGAAAAGTCCTTCTCTGGCTTCCCTGCAGGTGCCCTTTAACTATTGGAAGGATGCTATGAGGTGTCTATGCAACCTTTTCTTCTCCAGGCTGAGCAGCCCCAACTTTCTCAGCCTGTCTCCATAGGAGCGTTGCTCTATTCTCCTTATCAACTTTGTGGCCCACCTTTCGACTTCAACTACTACATATTGCTCAAGCACATCCTCCTTTGATTCTTCTCTTCTTATGTTCAGATTTGCAAAGAAGGAGGAAATTGTGCTTGACTGGACGAGTGGCTCATGTAGCATTACTGTGAAAAGCAAGCAGACTAACATGAACTTCTTATTTGGATGACTTAAAAGAGGCAATGTCCCGCATGCTTCAGTTAAGAGAAGTTTGCATCTTCCCAAGACTGGAGACAAAATCTGTTTCCCCGCTTTGTTTTCCACAAGTATGCCACCATATGGTCAGGAGTCCTCTCTGTGTGCTCCCATGGCATATGGCCAGTGGGGGCAGGTGGGTGATTTTTTGTTGTGGACCATTGATCAAGAAGAGCCGAAAGTCAGCAGAAACAGTTCCTATCACTGCAGAGGGAAAGGAAGAAGAGTTTTCAGAGGATGTTGGCAGGGAAATGCTTGGGAAGGCCATGGAAGAAATGTCATGCTTTGAATGCCTGCAGGAAGTAAGCTAACAATTGTTCTGTGGTTTCCACTTGCAGACTGTATCTAGTGTTAAAAGCACAGATGTGCTTGTTCAAGAAGGCAAACGGAAACTCAGTGAGGCACAGGCAGATTGATTCCCTCACAAAATGCTGCTGGCATGTCTTGATGCAGGGGAGCAGATGAGAAGGGAATGCTGCCTGGCAGGGTTACAGCTGTACCTTCAGTGTATCCTGCAGATAGGTACAAAGTTCATTCACCAGCTATAACAACCCCCCTAGGATTCCCTTGTAGAATTTCCTTGTTAGGCAATTAAATGCTCTATCACTGTGACATAATTCTGAGTCATCTCTCATAAGTGTCATCTCAATAACCTAATGAAAAAAATGAATCAAACTGCTTTTAATGATGCTTTGCTTCTAGACTGATCCATAAAATTGCTTCACTGTAAGGTTTTACAACCCTAAATCTAGAAAGTGGCACACTAAAAACACTCTCAGGGTAGATAGGTTGGCTGCTGATGCCACAGAGATGATCTTGGACCTCTCTCTCAGCCCTGTGCACAAGAAGCTGTCCTCAGCTCTGAGGACCTGGCTTTGTCAGGAGCTAAGAGAGGCTCACTGTGGGCTGCTCTCTGATGAAATGGCACCCAGTTTGTCAAAACAAATAACAATAAAACTACTGCTGGACATCTGGAGTTTGTCCAGCTTCCTATGGAGACGACACTTAGTAACTCTGTGTATGCACAAGTATGTTCTTGGTAATCAATATAAAAATTGTATTATGTCAATTTAGAGATGTTAGAGATAATAGGCTCCTACAGGTTTCACAGAAGTATGCAGAGGAGATGGAGGGGGACCTTCCATAAGCACCCCTCTTGAATGAAAGGCTGAACCCACTTTGCGTGCTGGTTACCACGTAGAGGAGTAAACACATCCTGAATGTCTTATTGCCATAGTGTAAAACATGGCTAGTGTCATCAAATCATCAGAGGGTCCAGCTAGGAGATTCAAATATGCAGGTAGCTAATTTCTTTTTTGTTTTGCTACTCATGAAACCTGCTGTTTGTTCATTAGATAGTCTACATTTTTCTTTTACCTCACTGTTTAATAAAACGGGCTAACCCAGATGCCTTCTGGTTCAGATACCCCTTCAGGAGGTACTTCACAAGTCCATTTGGAACCTTTCCTTCTTCCCCCAAGTCACAGAAGTCTGCCCCTTGCTGGCTGACACAGGGCTGGAGTTCCACTGTCATATACTGCTGCTGCTGAAGCCAGTACTGTGCAGGTAAAAATGCCCCCAGTTTTCTCCACAGCTGGATAAGGCCTGAAGGCAAAAGGACTACTCAGTCCTCTTGTGAAACACAACAGAAGGGCTGCCGTGCATTAAAGCTTGTCTTTGCTGTACTACATCAATAAGCAGTGAACTGAAAGTACCTTCAAAACAAACCAAAGAACAAACACTGTCTTGGCAGTCAGTACACTCTAATTGGTTTGCATTGTTAGTTCACTGCAGCTTCTTTTATGAGCAGTAGCTGAGCTTAATGCAAAATAAATACCCTTGGGAAGACACATCTTTAGTTTTGGATTTGTCATCTCATCCAAAATGTTGCAGCGGCTCAGGAAAATAGCTGTTTTCAAACGTTCATTCTCTATACCATTTTCTTGAGCTGTTATGTAAAGTAGCCTTTAAGAGATATTTGTGTGGCAGTTAATGGTATCCAGTGGAATGACTTAGCCAAAACAAAACAGGTACCCTCGGATGGGATTTTTTTACAGAGTGGGTAATGCAGTATCACAAGTCCAGCTCAGGAGAGCCTGGAACAGACCCCATAACTCAGCAGCAGCTGCTGCCCTCCACCCCTGGCTGTCTGCTTCTGTGCTGAGCACCTGCAAAGGAAGCAGGAAGATGGAGCCTGCCAGCATTATTCTTTACTGACAAAACAAAAAGTGGTTGGCAAAAGTTGAAGGTTGCCTGGTGGTATCTAATGCCCTCCTCAGCTTGCTCAAGGCGGAGTCTGGGACATGGAGACCAAGGTGATCAGAGGGTAAGTGGTTCTCCTGCTCTTTAAGGTAAGAGACCTAATGTCTGGTCCCATAGAAGGACACCAGGTTCACAGGCTCATGACAGATGGGTTCTTCCAAGATTCTGGTACACAGTAAAACACAACAGACCTCTTTCCTCTACAAATCCAGTTCCTCCTATTTCTCCAGCCGTACACACTTGGTCATTCTCCCCAGAGTTGTCCCAACATTTCACCTTTTCCCATAATTTTTCTTTCTCTTCATTGGACCCCCAAGTTTTCTCTTCCCCAGCTTTTCATCCTGTAGTCTCTACCCGTGGCAAATATTCACTTGTAGTTTCTTTTTGAACTGACTTGTAACTCATGTAAAGCAGATAATTTCATAAGGTATTTCCTTTAAGTAAAAAGAGATGAAAGACAGTTTCCTCTTAAACTGTCCTTTCTAAATTCAGCACTTGGAATTATTTCTGTCAATAAAAAGCATGAACGTTACATAAACTGGAGGGTGTTGCAGTTCAGTGGCCACTGTATGTTGCCACCAGAATCATTGTTAAATGGAAACTTCACAAGACCTCACTTTATTGATACGAGAGAGCTTCTTCAATCTCTCTAAAGAGAGAATTAAGCTTTTCGTGAAGGTCCCTCAGATGTGCACAAGGTGCTTTTCTCTGGCTAGGGTAAGTGTTGAGTAACTAAGAATATTTGAGATATAAATAAATTAATGATTTGCAGGTCACATCTTCACAAAAGATGGAACCTTCACTTGCTAGCACTTAAAATGTCCTGTTTTATGAAATGGAAAATGAATCTGAGGACTGCTGCCTGAATTTAAGTCACAAGTGTTATTCCACAAAAGTACAGGACATGCTACATTTCAAGGTAGTCTTGAGTATGTGTGTGTAATTTAGACTTCCAAAAGAGCCACTCTTTACATTTGAAGGGCTTATCAGCTTCATTCTAGCAGTCAGCACTGTAATGTGATCCGCAGATGAAGCTGAAGACTGTAATTCATGAATGCACAGATTACCTAGGAATTATGGTGACTTAACTTCTTAAAAGGTTAAGGGTGCCCTGCTTCAGGTGTGCCCCTGCAACTGCTGCTAAAATGTCAAAGATTTACAGAGATTACCCATGAAATGCAATCATCCAGTTGCTGGAACAGACACATCTGAATGGAATAAAAATGGAAGAAGCAGGGCAGAAAACCGGAGCATGACAAGTCCTCTGCATTAGAGTAACAAACTGGATTATACTGACCAAAAAGATGCATGCATTTCAAAGAGGTTTTCTTGTGCCTACAGAATTTCTGAAAACTAGGTCACGTGTTTTAGTGGCCAAATTTAAGAATTCAAATACCATCAGTTTAATTAAATTAGACATAAAATTTTAGCTTGTTATTCTAAACAAACTTAGCACAGACCTACTGTCTTAAGGTCACCTTCTCTGGCTGCATTTTCTGAGTGCAGGCTGACTTGGGATTCATCCAAAATTGCTGCAATGTAGTTTAAAATTTCCCATCTGTATTTCTGAGATCCCATCTGGGACAGGTGAGGATGGGAACAAGGTTGTGCACCTTCAGGACATATCCTGTCAGAATGCTTAAGCATTAACTGACACATGCAGAAAGGCAGCCAGACTTACTTCACACTGTGATATCCAAGACCATTAGTAGATTTAAGCCTTTCTCCTCCTGATGTCACCAAATGAGGCTATAGGATGCACAGAAAAGAAAAAAATAGTTCATGTCTATCATTTCATTTAATTGATTGAAATGAAAATTAATCTGCTGGTTTGGTTTTCTCCATTCAGTACTAAATAGAGTTGTTCTACCTGCTGCAAAATTCAGAGGTGATGTTTTCATATATTCATTATATTCATATATTCATGCATGTTATGAACTCTCTGTTATGCATGCAATCCTAAAATCATCTGTTTCGCTTTCTGGAGTTGTTTTTTTTAAAATCAGAACTGGCATGTGTCAGCACAGGAAATTAGAAAACAGATTTTGTCCTTATGAGGCAATTAATACAGAAAAGGATATGCAGGGAGTTGGGTTAGAAAATTGCTTCACCATATGTTGTCCACAGAGATATAAAAGAGAAAAATTAAAGAGTTGAAAGAGTGAAATAAGTGCCAGAGTTAGATTTTAAACCTTCAGATGAGAGGTTTAAAGGATACATTTTCTCAAGGAGAATCAGCTTGATTGTCAAAAGAGTCCAGGCCTAGATAAAGTCTCCCAAATACACTCAGAAGGAAACCAGGTGTGTAAGTTTTACTGTTTTACATAGCTATGGATGTCCTTTCTGTCTTAGGTAAGAATTCAGAATAACTGCTGAGAAATACCTTTGTAAAACCCTCTTTCTTATTGCTCTTGCCTAACAGGCTTCAAAATTTCTGCAGCAAGCTCCAGTACTCAGCATAGCTGTTGCCCAGGTACGCTACTATCCAAGAGCAAACACTGTAAAACCTAAGTGAAATTGGAGAAACTCCACAGGGAAGGCCAGTGATCCTCCAGAACCACCAAGAGATCCTGGGTTTGCTGGCCAGGTCTGGGTAACGCGTGCCTGCGTCGTTGGGGGAGCCGAGGCCTGGGGCAGGTCTGAGCAGGTACAATTCCATATTATCTGCACCAGAAGCCATCGATCCAGTGAACTGGGGCAGAAAAGCTGCCAGCAAAGGGGACAGAGTGGGGCCATGTCCCCACTGCTGTGACCACCACCTGCAGAGGGTGGGCAGCAGCTCGCTCTGGAGGAACTGGCTTTGCTGCCAAGGGTCAGGGATGTGCTCTAATGCAATTGCTTAAAGCCACAGCTCTGGTCAAATGCTTCTTCCTACTTCTACTGCTATTTATATATTTGTGGCAGGACATGTCTACCCCCTCTCTACCACAGACTGCTGGTGCATACGCAGGAGATAACTCGGGTGGGTCACAGGCCCAGCGTGGGATATCTCTGGTGCCAAAAGGGCTCAGATCCCCAGCTAAGAATCAACATCTTAGTCTGCAAAGCGAAGGTGGGAAGAGAGGAAAGAAATATTCTGACCAGGAGACATGGTTCTTATGTCCATAAAAGCCCACACAATTATCACAGAGGCAGAAGTCTCTTACATACTTCTTTGGGAATGTGCAAGAAGATTTCTCCCTGGAGCAAAGTACAGCTGCAGGTCACTTGAGAGAGAGGATTTCTTGATGTTACTCCATCAAAGAATTGGATTATAAGAAACATTGAATCCTAAGTTATACTATTTCTTAGCTAGCTGTAATTTTATGGTACCTTTAACTCTGGGTGTATTATACTAGTAACATTTTGTCTTATCCCTGTGTAGTACTAGTCTGTTTTAAGTCTTTTGTCTGTTAGTTTCACATCTATTAATAAATAATCCCTTTTATAATAGACCGAGTCAGCCATTATTAAAGAACTTGCAAATAACAGTGGATCTTGGGGTGCTGGACACCTCAATACAGCTACTGCCTGCTGCCAGAGGCCTGGGCAATAGGCAAAAGCTGATTTAAACCTACACCATCCATTCATAAAAATTTCCAGGCTGAAGCTGGCATGCAGACACTAGCTGGCCTGAGAGATGCCTGTGCTTTTTTTTCATTAAAAATGATCTCAGGTTCACCTCAAGAACTTTGAAAACTTCATGGACTAATAGATATGTTAAATTTCTGCTCTGAACTGAACTCTGCAATCCTGGGTTTTCTGGGCACTACAGATATCAAGCAGTGTTAAGAATCAGGCCATATATTCAGTGTCTTTTCTTCAGATAAAATAGTTTCTAAAAGTCTCCCAACCCTTGAAATTAATATTTCATACCATTAAAAGGAACTTCAATGCAAACTGAACATGTCTTTTGAGAATGTTTTTAAAATATAATATTATGATGTTACAAGATAGATTAAAACCTGAAACTTAAAAATAATACTAAGGTAAAGTCCTTTTACTACAAATTTTACTACTGCTCTGAAAGAAGCTAAATATCTGGAATGATTTGAGGTGATCCAATAAGTCTGCTAATTTTTTATAAGTATTCACAAAAGCATGAAAAAGGTTACCATGCCAAAATCGAATTTAACCTTTGTTTCTTTTTCTTTTCATTTAGGTTTGCCACATAAACAAAATTTGTTTCTAGTCTGTAACAAAAAGACAGTAGGAGCTTTATAATGTCAATGTGGGAGCCATGTAAGCATAGCTTCAAAAGCTATTCCATCTGGAGAAGACAGTAAGAGAGCTCTCCATAGCAAGAGCAGGGGCTGTACAGAAGGTGTTCACTGAATAATCACAGTAGTTATCTGAGTTATTCACATGGAGAAAATTAAAATAAAATACTGATGTTAAAATAATGTCTCTTTTTAGCAAACTTAAATAGCCACTAAGCATGTGATAGATTGACAAGAAAACTATTAAGACAATTTTATTGATACAGCCTTTGTAAATCTGTTTTCCTTACGTTATTTGTTCTCTGAATGAACAGAGGATCCCAGATTTTGCTGCATTATAGTCATAACTATGCCAGTTAAAAACAAAGTATGTGCAACTAGGCTTGGATAACAATTAACAACTGAGATGATTTTCTTGATAAGTATCATCATAGATGGACATTTATGTCACAGGAACTGTTAAATGCAGTTAAACACTTTGGAGTTTTTGTTAAAAGTCTTCCACTTTCTACCAATTTCTGAAAAGCGAAATTTGCAAACATTCTATTTTTTTTTTTTAATTAGCAGAAATTCTAAATACTGTAACAGTGCCAGACACAGAACTGAAATAAAAGGAGAAAATTATAAGGTTTTAACACTTTGAATATAATAAGTATAATGCTTTTGAGACCAGTTTTTCAAGACCGCTCAGCTTCCCCAGGTTGTGCATGAATAAACAGGGTTCGGTGCCTCCTGAGGAGGATAGGTCCCACAACACACAGTCTGGGAATACTGTAAAGCTCTAGCACCTCCCAGAGGATGCTGGCTGCCACCAGCTCTGCAGCACCCCAAATAGGCTGTTCTCCCAGGTAGTAGTCTCGTTTTAAGGGTGCAAATGTTGGTACAGGTGTGGTTAAGATGTGACATATCTTGCAAATACTAACAGGAAGACCACAGGTGAAGGCCTCACACGAGATATGGTCACACTGCCTTCAATCACAACCAGAGAGTAATTTTCTGGTGAAACAGAGATCTTCCCACTCCAGGAACAAGGTGTAAGAGCTTCAGAAACCCAGAGCGTTCAGGTCGTGTTGAATCAGGGGTATGAAAGCAGACAACTTCGATTTCCAAATAGAAAATGTTTTAAAACAATTCAGTGCTCAGAAATTTCAGAAGAACTTTTGATATTCCACCTTACTTGAGTTATAAGTCATACCATTACTTTTGCAGGGGCGTGAATGTGTCAGAAGCTAAATCCTCAAATCTTTAAGGAATTAGTTTAATTAAATTGCATTTAAAACTGGTGTGTGTGTAAGCATAAAATAATCCCAGTCCAGAACTAAAACTGATACATATTACTGCAGGAAACTTGTTTTATTTTCCAGGTAATTACTAGACTCAGAACAGTAAAGTGCAATTATTTATAGTCCAGCAGTTCCACAATATTGAAAAATCTTAAAATCTCCACTAGATTATCCATGCCAGGAATTTTTTCTTTTAAAATGCTATGTGATCATCTTACTTTAGCTGACTCCTGTCACTGCACCACACACATGTCAACATATTCTTCCCTTTCCTTGTTAACCAAATGGATCTAAATGAAAACATAGGCTTGAAGAGATTAATGGAGTATTTCTTACCTAACCCTGAACTGCAGGAAGCATATTCCATGGTGAGATAAGAAAGACTTCCTGTTAGAGGATGATACTTCTTAAGAGTAAATCTACTAACATTTAAGCAAGTGCTCTAATAGCTTTGAAAGCCTGCAAAACCCAAACGATCCAAAGGAGTTCAAAGGAATTTGTTCCTTCTTTAACATCAGAGAAACAAATTTCTCATAATTCAAACAAAACATAGTAACATTCCTATTCCTCTGATTAGATTATAGCCACTGATTTAAATAGAAATAAGACAGGAAACCTGAAATACAAGGTGTTACATGCTGAAAGAATATGAGTTCACAAAAGCTTTCTCCAACTTGAAGTTAGGTAGAAGAATCAAAATATCTAATGCTGGTTAATCAAATTATGTGCTTGAGGTAAACTGAAAAAAATTATAAGCTTATAAATAGCCCCAAAGATCATATATGTATGCAACTGCAGAATTTAGGTACCTCCACTACGTGTCTTCAGTGCTGAGGCCCAAAATTTAAATTCTAAAACACTCATTCAGCTGTTATTTATGTCAGGAAGCATTTAACTCCTGTTTCATAAAGAATGTAGGTGTCTAAAGTGGAATTTAAATCAAACATATGTACTTAAATCCAGCGGTGCCAGTCAAAACAACAGACCCCCGCATTTCTACCAGTACGGGAGATACACACAGTCCTTGACAGAAAACAGTGAAACAATCCAATCACAGGCCATTCAGCTCAAAGTCTTGCCTTGTAAAATATGGCCCATAGAATATGGCCCACAGAATATTTATGTATTCAATTTTAAAGTGGAACAATTTCAAGTAGAGATTGCAAGCATTCCTTCAACGAGCAAAAATTCCCTGCTTGAAGAGTTGTGTCCTGTGAGTTCAAATCCTCCTCAGGGAAAGGGAGGAATGGAAACACTTCTCCAAGATTCAAAGTGAGTGGTCTGAGACATGAATTCAAACATTTGACATTTTCAAAATGTATGGTTTTTTCCTTGATGCATTTCTAAGAGTATTCCCAAGTATATCAATTTCGTACTTTCAGGGAAAAATACTTTGTTAAGTAGACATAAAGTTATGAGCATTTATCAGTGCCCAAAAGGTATACATTGTCTTGGAAAAACCACCTGATTTTCCAAAACTGAGTAAACAACAGATAAGCATGCTTCCTACAGAAACATTAAACCTGCTTTAAAGTCAGCCTTCATTTCCTCTGAACTGAGAAATGCAGAATTAAATCTCATGCTAGTGCAGGTCAAGGGGAGGAGGCCCAGAGGACCTCAGAGAGTGAGTCAGTCTGTATGTCAGATGATATTCAGCATTGGTAAATGCAAGGTAATGTGTGCAGAAAGGAAAAATGTGTTGAGTTCTAAACTAACTTTGCATCTCACCAAAGAGAAATCTTGGGATTAAAATGGCAGTTCAGTGTGCAGTGTCAGATAACAATGCAAACAGTCGTAGAAACAGCAAAGATGCTGAGAGGAAAGAAGAGTGTATTTCAACATTTTTAATCTATCACTGAGATAGTCTCCTACAAGACTAATCTTGACTCACTAAGTGAAAGAACACGTAAAGAACATACCTGTGTCTTGGAGTGACTTTTGTCTTGGAGTTTATCCTTTGATGTTTTATCCTATATCGTCTGCCCATGCCCAGAAAAATGAATTTTATGCCTTTCTATGTATTTAAACGGAGCCTGAGAGAGGAGAGGAGAAAAAACACCCAGGCAGTTCTATGTTTTTGTACTTCAATGTTACAGAGAGAGAGGGGGAGGAGGAGGCACTTTTTTCTCTTTTGGTTGGTCCCTGCTGCTCCTCAGTGGTGCTCCTTTCAAGAGACGAGAGACGGAGTTTTTCTTCTTTTTTTTCTCCTCTGGGACTTTGGTTTTTTCTTTTTTCCTCTTCTGGACTCGGAGCATCAGAACATCAGAGCTTCACTGGAAGGTTTCCTACCGGCCTGCAGGGGGATTTCCCCGGATGGACGCTGTTTCAACTCCGGGAGGAGAGAGGCCACACTGAGGACGACTTTTTTTTCAGTTTTTTTTTCTTCTCTCACAGATAGCGATTTATTTGTTTAGCATTTTTGTCCTTTTTCTGTGTGTTTTGTTGTTTTGTTAAATAAATAGGTTTTTTTTTCTCTTCACTTACCTCCGGGGACATTTTCTTTCCCGAACCTGGTGGAGGGGAGGGGTACACAGGTACCTCCGGCCTGCTTTCCATCAGGGGATATCCTCCTCTGAATTTGTCTCAATCCGGGACATTTATTGGCACCCAACGTGGGGCCTGGGGGGAAAGTGAATACTAGGCTGTACTAATTACATTTTGGTTTGGTCCGGAACAGACGGTCAGGAGAAAAACTGGACAACAAAGTTGGGAAAAACATCTGTATGAGAAGACAACCAAAGAATTGTAATAATTTGAATCAGAGAAAAATGAAAATACTATGGAAGGACAAGAAATAATGATACAAAGGAGGAAAGCTGAATGTTTCTGCCGACTTGTTCTTAGAAATACAAGAAATAATATATAATATTTTTGTTAAATATTACATATAAGATTTTTCATTCCAGTGTAATATACCCCAAGTGCTTGTCATAGAATTTTCTTTGGTTTGCAGCAGTCATGAGGAACCTCAGCTGAATTCTATATACCCTTATGCCTTATGTTGGAGCTGTCCTGTTTCTCTTGCATTATATAATACTCTACAGAATTACGATGGAAAGCTGTCTTAGCCATGGAATCCATAATGAATCATATTCATTTCTGTAAAGTAAATATCTATTCTTTTTCATGTATGTGTCTTCATGGGTAACGAGATCAGCAGAGAGCAGCTACAAAACTCCTATTCAGGTTAGAGATATATGGAGGAAAAAATTAAAATTTTACTTGTATTAGTGAATATATAAAAGCAGTTCAAATTATAATGGAATGGGGTTATCTCATAATCGTATCTACCACAGTAAGATATACATTTAAATAGTATTAAATATAAAAATCTTGACCTCTAATCCATTTATAACAGGCCACAAAGCCAAAGTGAGGCCCAACGGGTTCTGTCATGTCCAGGTTGTCTTAAAGATCCCTGATCACATCACTGGTTAGAATCTCAGCATTTTCCTAAATCAAGTTAAGCCTGGTCAATGAGAAAGTTAATTAATAGTAAAAGCAAAGATTAAAGATTATCTTTGGTAAGATATAAAAATATTAAATTGGTTAGGAAGATTCTGTTTTGCAGCTAAAAATGTCATTTTTCCATAAATTTATGTTAATTATCATAATATTTTCCTCCTTTAACTATGTATTAATCAACACTTGTATCAGCATCCCTCATTTTGCTCAGACCAACGTCAGAAAAGTCTTCATTGCTCTATAGAATGTTCCATCTAATAATTAACAGATATTACCTATCCCTATAAACATTCATTTTCTTACAATCTCAGACTACCACTAGCAGTTACTGTGTCACTATTACTAGATAACACTCCACAAAATACACCATTATCTTCAAAGAATACAAAGCTTTAGGGTCAGAAATAAAATGGCTCTTGGTCAAGCTGATACCATGCTGTAAGGCTTGGAAACAAAAAGCCTGAATAGAGCAAGAGACGTTCTAACATCTCACTGGGGCAGCTGTGAGAGGGAATTGATGGAGCTTTAGAATTGATGCAACACAATCTCATCTGCATTTCGGAGATGCAAGTTGCAGCTCCAGAGCTGTTGCTCTGAACAACAGAGTTGCTTCATTGCAATTTTTCACTGGGAAGCGAGAAAAGACCCACGGCGATACAAGCATTTTGAGCTAACCAAATTTCAGGCATTATTTTTGCCATGTAGTTGTTGCATATGCTATTTGGGTAAGCAGGTACGGACTAGTCTTCTTTATGCCTCCTCCATTGACCATTACATCTTGTCACTATTCCTTTGCCGAAAAATGCAGTTCTTGTCTGCAAAGCCAAGACGGAGCATTAGAAAAACATGACTCTTCTTCCTAATCACTTTTGCCTTTCGAAACCTGCATATTTCTGAAAAGCAGACTCAGTTAAGGTCCATGCTCATAGTGCAGGGGTCTCTGGAGAAGCCACGTGCACTACAGTAACCCTGAATTGCCGTGACGGATGTTTACATCTAATCAGTCTCACAGATGGGACAGGATAATTCAGCCTCAATTGTTTACTTTCAGCAGTCTGAGTCATATAAGGTGCCAATTATACTGAAGTAAATAAAAAGATATTTAATTTTCTAACTGCGAATTCATATAATGAATCTGTCTGAAGAAAAAGGATTAGTTAAAAACCAACAAACAATAATTTGCCTGTATTTTAAAAGAAAAATCACTCTAACAATATAAAATCTAGTTCAATCTTATTTTCCACATGCTAGTCAGATTATTTAAATTCATGAATAATGGATATATACCTTCTGTGATGTGTTTTTGCTTTCTATAGTACGAAAAGACAAGCATTATGCAAATATAGTATCTTAAAAAGAGTATCTTGTCAAATAGTCATCATTTTAATTTTATGTTGCTAATATAATTGACAAAATACTTGATACTACTGATTATGCCTTTTCTTGTGAACCACTCTTTTGATGAGATTAAACAGCTGTGGGTTTGCCTCTATGAGTTTGTGAAGTTGTAACCAGGCTATGGAAGAGCAATGGGCAAAGTCTCCGGCATATTATCCTACAAGCTGTTAAACAGCATTTCATAGTTGTAAAGGTATAATTCAATCAACACTGCTACATTTCTAAAGAAAGGGAGAAGGTTACTATCATTCTCCCCTCCTACTCCCCAAGTAGTCAAACCCATGTGAAATGTACAGAGATTTAATTTGTAAATCTGAATATAGATGTGCTTGACTTACACAGAATATCTTCAGAGATCTGCAAACATCAGTCACTATTAATCAATGTGCATCTCACCCTGGGACCCCTTCAGTCAATTCAGCTCTTTTCAAAAGTTCTTTTCGGATCCATCATATTTGCTATAAAATTAGACCACAGGCTAATTCAAACATAGTGGCTACAAGATTAGAGAAAACAAGGTTACAGATAAGGCATGTCTTGTTCATCACTACATGACACCATTTCTGCAAGGGGAACCTTCCCATATTCCACTGAAATAAAATGTTTACAACCAAAAGGAAAATTCTGGCCAAAGATTTTATTTGGAAATGCTTACTACAAAGTTATGTGCCACTAAAGTACTTCAAAATTTTCAAGTACCACACCAGATTAATTTTACATTACTACAGACACTCAGTGAAAAAATCTCTTCTTAAAAATATCACTTTCAGTTTGACGAGACATTAGGGATCAAACCAAAAGAAATGTCCATTCAGCACCTGAGAGAGAGAATGCAGAGACATCACGACAAACTGGGATCCAACTGACTGAAGAGCAACCCTGCTGAAAAGCTCCTGGGGTCATTGTGGTGGGTCTGAAGCCTGTACACAATCGTTGGCACTCACAGGAAGCAGAGGATGCACATGTTGGGAGGAGTATGGACACCAAACTGCAGGAAGTCGCAACATCTCTCTGTGCTTGGCATGTGTGGAAGAGGGGATCTAGCTTTGTACCACCTAGCTTGTGCAGAAAATTAAGATAACTGGAGAAGGTACAGGAAAGGGCTCATGAGGCAGAGGACACATGGGCTGCAAGGAGAGGTTGAGGGAAAAAGCCTTGTTTAGTTTGACACTGAGGAGAGGAAGGCTGAGAGGAGCTGTATTCTACAGGAAGTATCTGAAAGGGATTACAGAAGCAGTGGTGTCAAAAATTTTAAAAAACGGCCTTAATGGTAAGCTAACATTGGACAGTAAAAAAAAGCCAACACATGTACATTAGAGCTATTTTGAATTTTTTCTAGGTTCCCAGCAACGATCCCTCATATCTGTAGAGCTGTCTGTTGGTCTGAAAATACTGGCATGGATTAGTATGGCCCAAAGCCTCAGTTTGTTTCATATTTCATGATGGTAAAATATGGAGGAAACATCAGGAAAGGAATTGTATAAAACTGCTTATGTCAGCTCTGCTATATTCTCCTTTGGAATAGCAAATTTTGATGAGGCTATTTTAGCCTCATGAAAACAAAAATCTCATCTTACCTCCACATTAGTGCTTTGATAAACAAACAACTCAAAACAAACTGTAGAGAAACAACAACCAGAAATGAGTTTACATTTGCACCTCAATTAGTTTACCTTTTTTTCGTGTTATTTCACCCTTTGACCTACGCATGCAAGTATACTCTGTATTTGAAAACAAAAAAAATCTGCTTTGAATGTTCCCTGTGGTTATAATACTCCTTCCTCATGCCTTTAACTAAAAGACGTTACTATTCTTTAACTGTTTTTATTCAGTTTAATCAATTTGACACAATCAAGGAAAAAAAATCTTTCTCTGCAATTGAGTTTAAGAAAAATCTCTACCCCTTCTAATCAGCAATTCAGTATTTCTGGCAAGTGTCACTGAAAAGCATTAATTCAGGTGCCAGGATCTATGCCAGATTTAAAGTCATAACTTGGTAATTTCCCTGCAGTGATTTTATTTTAAAATTTTACACATATTTTATTTTCCAGGTTGATCAGGAAATGTAATCTACCTGTCTTGAAAGTTCACAGCTGTAAGCCTTTCGTTTCCCACCTGTCCATTCTTTCCACAACAAACAAACTTAAAAATCCCCAATAATAACAATAATAAAAATTATAGTAATATTAATAAAACCCCCTACACTTTCTAAGGACTAAATAGAATTCTGCTTTATTTTCCATAAAAGCACTATATACTTCTTTATTTCCCTAGAAATGCTTCTCACTAAAAATAACAGAACAGAAATTTCTAGGGGAAAACAAATAGGCCCTTGGGGTAGATTTTGAGTCAATAAAAACAGATATATTATTACCTTCTGATGCTGCACCCAGTTCCTTCATTGTCTCCACATCTGATAGCCTCCCTTAAAACAGCAGTGTTGTCTGGCTATCTCGCTGGAGTACTGCTCCTAAAAGGCTGCACATTTTAATGTGGAAGTGATTCGACTGCATGCTTTCATGCTACACTGAAAGAAAACAGGCTTTCTCCAAAAATTGAAGCATTTAAATATTTTAGTAGAGCAAATTTTATGATTCAGAAACATGTTCCTTGAAAAAGTATGTAGTAAAATCTTCATCGCATTCAGAACTATGGTGTGTAGGGAAAAAATTTTTAGAGTTGAGAACATTAACACACCAATGTGTATGGAAAATGTTAGTGACAATAATACACAGTATTTTACACTGACATACCTCTCTCCAAGCACTCCTGAGGCTGACTCACAGCCAGAGATGCCTGTGACCAAAGCTCCCAGCTCTGATACAGCCAGGTGTGTAACCTTGGCTTTAAGCACTAAGCAAACTGCAGTGTGAGAAAGAGCAGTGAGAGGATCTACAGAGTGAAGTCAGGCAAGATAAGAAGGGTAAAACTACAAATAGAGGATTACTGAGATAAGGATCCTCAGGAGTTTAAGGGGCAAAGAAAAACAACATTATAAATGTATAAAAACTTTCAGGGAAAAAACAGAGAATCAGAAGATGAAATTCAGCAACATCAGGGGTCTGTTCCAAGGGGGAACAGAAGTCAGCGTTCCCCCTCTTGAATGGTACCAGTCTGGTGAGCATTTATATAATGTTTGCAGTAATAAATACATGTTTCCTTTCAGGGTTGAATCATCTGATAAATACAAAGTGAATGATCTGTCTTATGCAGTGTTCAGTTTGGGGTACTTTGTCTGATATTCCTATCTTGTGACTGATATTCAGGTCACCTAAATTCTGACTGAACTGGAATGCAGGAGAACTTTTAGTGACCAACAACCAAAACCATAATAGATTCAAGCTTTTCCTGACTGGTGATTTCAGATAAGCTCTTTACTTCTCTATACAACCAAATGAGTTCTCACTTATCACAAAAATATGCCATATTAAGACTAGAGGAGTCCTCCTTATGAAAAAAACTTTCCTTGGACAGCTGAAAGGCATATTGAGGGGAAAGAAATTAAATTTTGCCTAGACTATCAACCATATAGGATTAAAGGTATAACAACACAGTGATGATTCCATGAGTGAGCTTGAATATGTGGAGAAGCTATAGATACCAGATTCCAAAAACCTTCATTCCTGATTCCTTGAGGGATTAGTAATAAGAAAAAGATGTCCACCCAGCCAACTTTAATACACATGATGTCACTGTTGATCAAGAATCATTTAATCTATGAAGACCAGCCAATTACCTGAGCAAGTCTTACAAACTTAAGGGGTCTTCATGGCACTCGCACTATGAGTCTCAGCAGGTCCACTCAAAAGCTTTTCATGGGTGGACTTTATAATTCTACATCTTCTATCTCCAGAGCAAGGACAAAGCCTATTGGAAAGGCATCTTTGGAAGGTAGAATACATGATCATTATGCTATATTCAGCATAAACAGCAGCTTAGAAAACTTATAGAAGTGCTTAAACTAAAGTCTAATTTCATCTTATGTTTTCCATTTTTTTATACAGAGCATGAGAATCAAAACAAACAAAAATTCCTATACATTTTCATGGTCTTCAGAAACATTGCTTATACCATGATTACTTACAGGGTTTGCAGGGTTCAACTATACAGTCTCATTAGCATAATGTATTTCTTCTTTCCAATTTTTATTACCAATGCAGAATAAGTGACAGAAAGCAACAAATAAAACTGTGAACATTTTTCTAATGAAGTTTTTCATAATGACATCAGAGCATTTAATACATACAGTATGAATATGCAATATTATGATTTTTAAAACTTTTCCTTAATAGTTTCTAAAAGTCTTTTCTAAAAATCTGAAGTTTGTTTTGCTCCAAGATACACTGAAATCCCCAATGTCAGAAGCATTTCCCCCTAAGACTTTTACACCTTGTACTGATAGCACTCCTATCACGAAAAGTAGTGCCATATTATACTTGCAGAACATAAATCTTTGTAACAGACTGCACAAGTCTAATCTTGCTCCAAGATTGGTTCAGAAATTAATAAAAAGTTAATACCCTTAAATTTTAAAACAATGTCTTCTAAAGGTTTGGCTGTGTTCATGCAGTGAACATTTTACATTCATTTTTGCATAAACAGAGCATGCTTTCAATTTCACAAGTTGCTTTACATGCAAGATCCCCAGCATCTGTAAAAAAAAATAAATCTTGTAGAAGATCAATTTCTATGCAAAAATATATTGGTTTAAAATGTTTTACTATAATTTTATTCATATGATATTGCTGAATTTATTCTAAGGGAATATATTTTCTTTGAAAAAGTAATATTTTTGAAGTATTTTCTACTGTGTAATTTATAAATGCTGAAAACAAAGATTGAAAAAAATCCCTAGGGTTCCTTTTCAGATTAACTGTTTTGATTTTGTATTTTAAACTCATACTTTACTTTACCTGCATGTCAAGGAAGGGTGAATAGCTTGGAGATCGATGGGAATTAAGTACCAGTGAAGAAGTTACTGCAAAAGAAGACCATTAGGCTGCCCAAATCACACTGTGCTCAAGCACAAAGCAGTGTAAGACCCCTTTTGGACTCAAACAACACCACTACTCAATATGGATAACCAGCAAATGAAACTATTTTCATTACCCAATTTCCCTACCTTTTCTAACACTCTGATTATGGTAAGGAGCAGAAAAGGAAACAATTATCCCCATTGGCAAATTTTTGTACCTGAATTTCAATATATGTTGACTAAATTTAACCAAAGTTCTAGAGAATCTCAACACATTTCACTTGTGCGTGTGCCTCCCAGCCAAGTGCTGGAAAGTGTTTGTAGGACAGATGTGGAAACATGACTAACCCGACATTCTCTCTGAAGAAACGAGACAGGATCATGAACTATAAAGTTATGATTTAAGCAGCAGCATTACACTAAATGAGTCTCATTACACCAAGTAAACAATGCCATTACAAACTTAATGACATTCTTGAGATGCCCAGATTAGCACCACTGGTCTTTTATTTATTTCAAATTACAGTTCTTATTTACCTCAGCAGGGCTCTATGCGATTAACTCCCCAGACTGCTCTGACTCCTATGGGGATGATTTATATTGTCATTCCAATATAATGTTTCCCATAATTGTACTGTGTTTAAAAAACATATAGCCCAAGGGGCTAGACAAGGAGTTATATTATTAACAGCATGCTCATATAAATCAATTTCCTCCCTTTGAGGGAAAAAAAAATTGAAAAAAAAGAAGTTAGTATTATTGACATTAGTAGACAGATCACCAAAATTAGAAAAAACATCTCTTCACTGAAGAGATTCAATCCCCGAAAGGAGTGAGCACCCCAGGATATGCACAGTACTTTTAAGAGCTCTCAGACTCATATAAGTTCAGCCTGACATAGAGGCAGACATAGATTTATAAATGCATTGTTTTAAAGATTCTAAATGCATTGCAGGGATCAAGAGGCAACTCATGATTTCAGAAACTGACCATTAAGGATAAAACCTAATGATAAAGGTTTTGTGGGTAGAAACCCAGGGAACTTCAGCCTCTCCTTTCCATTACTCACTAAAATATCTCATTTTCTTTTAAAAAAACTCAAAATTTAATTTTTAATATGATTAATGCTATGTGCAAGATAACTTAATACATTCAGAAGATGGATTACTTGTAGCTCAGCCTGACCTGAGCCTCTACATGCAGTATTGTTTATTATATTCACTGATCTAATTTTGTTGTACTGTAGCTATTTTCTAAGATACAGCTGCCAACCACTTTAGAATAAATTTAGTGTAATGAAAAACTGCAAGGCTGAAACAAGACAACAAATATTTAAAAACCCACTTTTCTGATATACTCGCTGGTTGAAAATGTAGCAGCTCACTAAACCCAGGATGTTCTTCTCCCCACAAAAGAACAGGCTATTATGCAATGAACATATCATAAATCCTTCTGCAGATGTACCTTTAGGATAGATGAAACTTCTATTGCTTTAGTGAGTTCATCCAAAACCTCTTTATGGTGATTCCATTTCTGTGAGGCTACAGCTGAACGATCAGAATCACAACTAGTTTTTGCAGTTTTAATCTTGCTTAAGTGTTCTTTACCCTAATGAAAACTACTTTTAATCTTTTTCCTGTGCAGCCATAATACCCAAGCATCTGTCTACTTCAAACACCTCCTCTATACTTCCAGGTAGTGTCTGTCTTAGGACAGACTTGCTTTCTGTGAAGCACTCTGCTTTACGGGATTAAATGGAAATATGCCATTTCACAGCAGCTGAAAACCTAATCCTTCACTCATTAATTAGAACAATGAAACTTGCTGCTGATGTAAGAACTAAATTATTATTTCACATTACAAAATCTTCAGAAATAAGGGAGATGGTTCATAAATCTGACAAGCTAATTTAAATGTTGCAAATTTATCATAGTACCAAGCCACACAAAAAATATTATTTATTTGAGGCTTGTAAAAAATAAGTTAGCATTATGAACAACAAAAGAAAGAACCACTGAAGGGATAAACCTGGACCTAATGTAAGAGATAAATGGGGTGGCACTAGAGCAGGTTAGACAGAAGAGGGTAGCAAATTAACTGGGTATTTGTTGGTATCAGCCAGTAATGGAGAAAATTGGAGTTCCTTCCTCCTGCACAACTGCCTTTTGAAATCAGGTTAAAAATTTAGCTTCAAAGAGAGTGTCGTTCTGAACAGCACTAAGACCTGTGCCTGTTTGAGCTTGGCATTGCCCCATCTTGAGAAAAACAAAAGCACAGCACAAGATTAATAATGGTCATACAAAGAACATCATGCATGTGTTGGTAAGGTGACCATGCTACCTTCCTTAGGAAGAAACCAAGGTTTAATCAGGTGAATTAAACAGATATAACACTTATCCCAGTCTTTTTGTAGCAGGATTTTAATTTTTTTTCTCAGACCAGTTATAAAAACCAAATCCATTTATAAGCACGGTACAATTCCTTGGAAAATACAGTTGTTCAGTGTTATCCACTGGTTTTGTGATTCCTGGCTTCTGGCTTTCATTAAAACAAAAAATGAAGAGCACATCTTAGCATGAAGATCCATAACAGATAATTTAAATGTCTGAATAATTTAAAGGACATAGAATATATTTAAAAATTTTCAATTGCTACAGTAGACTACAATTGCTTAATCATAAACTCCTCAAAATTATTGTCTTTATTTTGTTTTTAAAATGCTTCTCTAAAAGTATTTCTCTACAGTAAGGATGGCAAGCGGTTAGAAGGATATAGAGAAATTCCATTTTCCTGGGTTTTCTCCTAACTTATTTTCTTCTGAGTCATGTACATGTTGTATGATTAAGCATCAGGCTGCCATGGGTTCCCCAAGTGCAGCTGCACATTCCTACAACAAAGAGCTACCACATTAAAAAAACAACAAAACAATTCATACCAGGGAAATTATTGCTGTTTATTCATTTTTCTCATGTTCATTAACTCTGGCAAGGCATGAATGCATTGGGTCTCTTGCCCTTGTCCATATTTAATCTCTGTCAACGTGCTGTATCCTGAGCACATCAGAGCTACTGCAGAGACTGTGGCACATCCAGGTGTGTCAGTGCTTTTCACAGCAAACCATCCTGTGTAAGTTACCTGGATAATGCAAGAGGTTCTGCACTCTCTCATTAGATATATGACTGGTGCAGTTGTCTCTAGTCTGGATAGTTAAAATTAGAGTTTAGCACGCCAGCAACATAATTCGAAACCCACTGTGCCCAAAAGGGCAGTTTGGGAATTCATCAAAGGTATACCATATCTACATGCTGCCAAAAGAGGCAGCAGTCCCACTGCCTTTCCCAGATGGAACACTTGACCCAAAGCTGTCATTTATCTGATGCCATGGTAAGGCAGCTCATGGAACCATCTTGGCAGCAAGTTGGAACCATTTCTCTGCAGGACCAGACACACACCCGTGCCAACTGAGAGACAACTGTAGCATGTAGATTAAAGAAGGCAGCAGAGCTGGAAAAACACAGCTGTCTGGGTTTCAGCAGCTGCTTCTGTTTACTGACACCACCCTGTAAGCAACAGAGTATCTAAAACTGACAAGAAAGATTAAATGCAGATTAGGAAATCCAACATCCTATTACCTCTGCAATGTTTATGTTCCTGAGCTAGCTTTCATCCACAGAGGCAGCAGAGGATAAGGCATTCTCCCAAGGGCTGGTATTTAAAAATACTATTACCAAGAACAGAGCAGGGAGGGATTTCTGTTCTTTTTCTTCCAAGTGAAAAATTAGTGAAAAGCAGGATGTCTGGAAAACCCTTTTGTGCATGAAGAAGTTGAGGCCACATCTTCCATTTTCTTCAGTAGTACCCCTCTCCATCAGGCCCTATTCTGAGCAGAATAGTAGACCAACATCTACAGCTCACAGATCCCACTGAATTGCAGGCCCTAATCATGAGCACAATAAAAATTACATTTTCTTCAGCGGGCCAGAGCAGCAACTATAGTACATAACAACCCAGTTTGAAACTATTAGCCCATCTAGGTTCAGAATCATACCACTGAAATGACAAAATATAAATCCTTTTAAACTCAGGCTGTAGAATACATGAAAGTCCTCACTCATAACAAAATGACATTGTATGAAAAATAACCTTCATCACAGCTGTTATTTTACTGTTCATAGGTGCTAGAATTATCCACAAAAGAAGTAGTTACAAATAGAGCTAAATAAAAGTGAACAGTTGTGTACAGCAGCTACTTTTAAAGATTAAAATGCTTTTGCTTTCACCAAAGACAGGATCTGTAGGAGAGCCACATTTCCCCAAATTGTAATGTAGATCTTGAGAGCACAGAAATAGGTTGCTGTGAAACATGGAAACAACTTGCCTTGGAGCAAAAATGGTAGACAGTAATGACAGCCATGTTATGCCCCTGTGACTGAAGAGGCGAGTAGGTTAAAAAGGAAAAAAAGTTATAGCATGATTAACAGAGGCTTGGAGACCTGAGCTATACTTCAGGCTGCTGAAAAAGTTCTTTGAATTATCCTTTCTGTACTCCATTCATATTTTTCCCACAGAGAACAAAGGGAAACAAGCAAGTAAACATTCCATGCTTTGTGCTATATTCTGTGATTGATGCTCCCAGTACTAAAAAATAGATGTGGCTTACACCGTCATTTCCAAGTGAAGAGGAAAAACATTAGACATATATTTTATTCCAAGAACAGAGATTTAGGGGGAAAAAAAACCAGCTACCGCATATAAACAAGGAGAAAATGTTGATTGTTCCAGTTCTAAGTTTCTGACAGCCGATGAATCTGTAAGTGTATTTTTAATAAAAATTATCTGGTGATATTTCAGGTAAATCCAGAAAGAGAATATGGGCATTAAAGTCTGTGTACCCACCAAGTGACAAGGGCAGTGGCAGGGGTGCTCTTTTCACCATCCATCACCCCTCTCGAACCAGTGTAAATGTGCAACAAATTCATGAAACCACCACTGGAGGAGATTGGATGAGCATTAGTCTTGAACCAATGGTTAGCAAAGCCATTTTGGAAGGAGACCTTATGGCTCTGCTCATTGAAACTAAAGCTCCTATTTATATTGTCTGCATTTTATTTCACATAATTAGATATAAGCAAAGAATCCTAGGTGCAGAGACAAATTTGGAGCATCACCTGTCAGGAGAGGGTCTCAATTTCAGAGCCTTGGAGCATCACCTGTCAGGAGGTCTCAACTTCAGAGCCTTTCCTACACTTGCACTTGCGTGATCTCTCAGGGAGTTTGAATTGTTCTCTAGATGTCTGCAGTTTCAGTGAACAAAACAGAGCCACATGCAGTAACCTGCAGGTAACTGCACCTTTTTTTTTTTTTTTTTTGAGATGGGAGATAAAATTTTAGCATCTCTCATGCCTCAGGTTGCAGGGAGACATGGAATAGCTATAATGCAAGAAGTCTCAGCTGCTAAACAGATATTACCTGTGCTTCAAAATACAGCCACAGACAGATTTATGTGCACTAAGCGCTGTGCTTCACAGCCTTCTGAAATCAGCCTCTCTTAGGATTGGAGGTGGGGAGAGCTCAGCTTTGGTTTCTGGTTGGGATGAGGCTGGAGCCATGCAAGGAGCTACAATACCTGCATGGTTCGGACCACCTCTGCAGGTATGCAGCAATCAGGTCCTGGCATCCTCTTTAAGAAACACAAGCTTATGTTTAGTTATCTAAACTCTTACTGAGCCTTACTTCCAGTCCCTAATCCCTCTCTCCAATCTAGCAAATTGTTGTGTTACAAAGATGTACAATTATTAAAAATATTACCACAAAAACCAAGCATATTTTTATAAAATTGAGTAATTATGTAAGATGTTTTTTTAAATTAAAAAATCATTCTAAAAGTTATAGAATGCTTTTACTGACAAGTCCTACAGTTGATCCCACAGTTCAGCTAAATTGATTGCATGCAACATTCTCCTTCTTCCTCTCCATGAAGAATTAAGAGAATCAGGCCTTTTACACTGAATCCAACATAGAATCTGCCAGGAAAAAAATAAGCTCATTCATATTCGGCCTGAAAAACAGCATAATAAGGCCTTGTGTTCTTCTCTGTGGATCAGCATGTTTTTCTATTAAATCTTAATACATTGAACACTGCTTCTGTCATAAAAAATGGACTAAAAGATTACAATTCAGAGAGAGTAAATGGCTAATTTAAAAAAACTGGAAAACAGTACCTACATCATTTTGAGAGATGCTGTACTATGCAACCAATATTAAGCCTCATATGCTTTTACTTTAAAAATATAAACACCTTCCGCCCTGTGTCTCACCTAAAAAATCCAGTGCGCAGGCTAGAAGGTCTGAAAGGAAAAGAGGCCTTCCCCGGATCTTCGTACGCGAAGGCTGGCCAGCAAAAAAAATAAACACCTTCCACTCCTTGTCAGTTTTCAAAATAGATTTGCATTGCATGTTCTATTGATTTATGAAGTCTGGTCTGGAGTGCAGTGAACATGATGTTTAGCCTATTATTGGTATGAAACATAAATGCAAGAGCAGGGAAAATGCTATCACAGCTTTCATCTGACAATACACAATAAATTAATTCTTTCACTTTCTGTGACAAAAAAGAAAAAAACCTGTAGTTTTTAGCTTTCCATTATCCACATAGATCTTGGAAATGCTGTCAAAGGCAAAAGCCATCTGTGCAGAGACCTTGTGTTCCCATACAGCTGCTCTGAACGTACTCTGTTAATCAGAATTAGAGGACATTAGAGGTTGTAGGTTCTAGGCTCCCTTGTCTTATAGCAAAGGAATCACATAATAGGATACTTTTATACCTAATCCCATTATCAAGTAGCAAAATCCTCGTGCTGAACTAACAATCATTTCTTGCCAGCATTAATTATCAGTGGATCCTGGTATATTGCTCCCCTAAAGGGATGCTGGTATCTTGCTCCCCTGTTAATGAGAGGAAGAATCAGGTTGCAAATCTGTAAAGAGCCCTTTACAGAAAACTTTCAGCTACCATCTCTTTGTGTTTTCAAACAAGTAATGTTACACTATTAGTGCCCTCACTATCCCAGCTACTCCAGAAGTTCCAGTGCATAAGGACACAGAGAAAAGTCTCAAGCTGACTCAGGAGTTTTTCAGATCAAAGCCAATGTCTCAAACTGCATAGGGAAATAAACAGACATTCCACATCATGAAGTACTTTCGTTATATGCTTTTGGAAAATAATTAGGCTGCTCATTTCTCCACAGCATCATTTTCTTTTTCAAGACAGAACAGTAAAAAATATATCACAGGCCAGTATCTAATATAAGTTAGGTAACAAGGTCCTTCTCCAAAACAAATATTCATAGCTTACTGGGCAGTAGCAGCAGCAGAAAAATCCTGCATAAATCCTTCCATGCTTAGCTAAGAGCAGCAAGCAATAGGCAATTTCCTGTAAATTAGAATTTTAATCACAGCTGTCAATCACATATCTTCAAAATGCAGATGTATTGTTTTCCACATCTTCCAGCTGGTCTCCCCAACTTTGTACCATTGCCTCAGTCTAGAGTACTGAATTGCATCCATCTGCTTCCCAGCTCTGTCCTGGTCAAAACCTCATCATAGGTAAAGCGGAGAACAGCATCATTATTATAATACTATACAATGCCTTCTGAAGAAAACAATAACCACCCACCTCCACTACTAGCTATCACACTTACTGCAGTGGTTATTAGAGGGTGAAAGTAGTTCAGCACAATTAGCTGATGAAAGTAGCAGAAAATGTAAAAACTATTGTTAGACAGCAAGGAAAAGAAATATACCTATTGGCCTTCCATTCCAGTTAAAAAGTGATTAAGAAACATCAGGATAGCAGTTATCTCCCACTATGCCTCCTTCCTTTCAGGTCAGTTTCTAGTACTGGAGATCTTTTTTTCTTATTGAAGTGTGTAAGACTGGAAAACTATATGCCAAATTTCAAACTAAAATTCATAATGTACATTGTAAAAAGCTCTTGACTCCCCAAAGCATTGGTATCTAATCAGATGTGGGTCAGATTAGATTACTTCTAGATTAGATTCCAAAGCACTAAATATTCAAAATTCAGGTCAAGTGTAATGATCAACTTGTCTATTTTTTATGAGCTTGGTTATCTTCCATTTCAGACTGCAATCATCTCGAGGCACTACAGAGAAATTTCAAACTTTGATCAGCCATGAGCTCATGAGTGCACTCAGAGTCCTAAATTCTCATTCTTCCTTGCTTCCAGGTGCCATCTCCAGGTAAATATTTAGTCATATACTACATTCTTTCTTCATGACACACCTCTACTATGATTTTCCCAATGACATTGTATCACAAGATACAACGTCTCTCTTCAAAATAATCTTCACCTCAAAATTCTGAGAACCCCTGCTCAGTTATTTTTTGTCTGTATTGTCACCTAGATTAACAAGGCTCAAACTGAAAGATGCCTCTTAGAAATTTAGATAGTCAGAAGGCTTCAGAAGAAGACTACGTCTGCCTAAGGAATATTATCTCTAATAGACTTTCTCAGAAAGCATGTAGTATCTGAGAGGAAAATCTGCAATGATGCACAGCACTTTTCTCTTAGTACCCTGATTGTCCCTATGTGCCTCCTCTCCCCTCTCCTCCCCTCCCTCCATTTCCCTCTCCTGCCTTCATTCCATCAAAATTGTGAAGACGAGAGACTTCCATTCCTTAAGACCAAACTATCCTTCAGAAGGTAAGTGAATCCAAATAAAACATCACAAAAGAAATGTGTGAGTTAGTCAAGTCATAATTCTCAATTCAGTGTTGGCAATCATAAAGAAGCAAAATAATTTCAATTCCAACATACTGCATGGAGTATCTGCTTGTTTATAGCACACATCTGTTCTGAAAAGTATCTATGTAAGTAAAAAGATCAATGCACAAGTCTTATCTTATGGAGGTAATGCTGTGGAAAGGGCTTTGTGGAAAGTCAATCACATGCTTCACAGAAGATCAGTCTGTCCACTTGGAGACCAGGATCACAGTGCAGTTTTAATCTCTGGACTTGTAAATCACAGGAGAAGATGCATTTTTTGAAGATGGTTGTCTTTTTCTGGCACACAAAAAGAAAACTAAGCATTCAGGCATGAGCAGCAGTAGCAATAAATATTCAGCACTCTAATATATAATTCCTAAGCATTTATAATCTAAACCACTGTTTTTACCAATAGTGTGTATTTGTATGGTCCCAGTTTTAATCAATGACTTCAAATTGTAGATGAACCACCAGAAAACCAAATAGTATATTACTTCTGGAATTCTGTATTTGTCATTATCAAAAATAATTGTTGTGCTTCACTATGTATAAACCAATTTCCTAAGAACAGGAATTATCCCTAATTCTCTAAGACAATTCCACTTTTTTTTTCTCCTTAGAAAAGACTAGTCACATAAAGGTTTCTTTCTTTCCTCCTTTCTTTCTTTCTTTCTTTCTTTCTTTCTTTCTTTCTTTCTTTCTTTCTTCCTTCCTTCCTTCCTTCCTTCCTTCCTTCCTTCCTTTCTCTTTCTTTCTTCCTTTCTTCCTTTCTTTCTCCCACATAATCCCTGCCTCCCATCACAACAATATTATATACACTAATATATGAGATTAGTAACACTCAGGCCTAGCTAAGACCTAACCAAGGCAGTTTTACACCTGCTATCCCCCATAGGAATAGTCACTGTTGTTTTAAGAAACTCATTTCCCCAAGAGAAAAAAGCACTCTGTCTTTTCAGTACACTCACAATTTCTGCTTCAATTCATTGATCATTATCACTATTGTTTTCATCAGTGGGTTTATGTTCATAGGTCTGCTTTCATGAAATCATTTTCTTCTCATAAATCATTTAATCTCTCACCAAGCTGCAATATCACACTTGGGCTGTACGACAGAAAAAAGGATGGATGGTCAGAAGAGATGCAGTCAGTAAACAAGACATTTAGAGGTCTATATGCTCTTTCAAGAGTACTCAACATGTAACATAATTTCATAACTTAAAAAATGTTAGTTTTCTCCTTTAAGACTTACCGCTTTGAAGTGCACAGTTTAATACTGTTAGTCCCTCAAAATTATTTAAGATATAGGCAGATCTACAGATGGCATTGTGTATAAAAAAGGTATCCTGGAAAATAATTTTGAGCAGTACACAGAGTCTCTTTAAATATATGTATTTATGGGGACAGTAAGAAATTATCACAACACTGGGTAGGCTGTGTCTCTCTTCACAGATAGGGTCTGGTACATGTACTTATGAAGACTCTCTGGCTATATCTCTTGCTGCTCTCCAAGCAGAATGTAGAGCTATCTGTCACTGAACAAGTTTAATTATTCCAAAACATGAAACATCAACATTTTAATGAATTTTATGGTGACCTCCAAAAATGCGCTGTGCTAAGAACTAAATAGAAATTGTGCTCTCATGACTGGGTTAGCTTTATCAAAACTGGTGGCCTTGGACTACACACGGAAAAACATTTAGGTAACAAGCTTTGCAGAAGGAATGCAATTAGTAAAGATAGATATACCAAAAAAAGGGCTTAAATCACATCTGGGGAATACAAAAAAGGTAACCTTATAGATTGTATGATTTCATGTTGTCATTTCCACAAAAACCAGTGAGTTATATGCCATCCTTTTTGATAGATACATCATACAGAAAACACCTTCTACGCTAGTAGAGTCAATTTTAGATTTCACATTAGATGATTACCAGCGCTAGGTCTTTATTAAAATAGGAACAACAATACTTAACTTTAATAAAAAATAAATCCCAGGAAGTGTCTTAAAAGGATCATATACACTGGAACCTCACTATTCTGAGCACTTGGGACTTTTCACCACTTCAGTTGATGGAAATTTTCTGATTCTAAAATGTGATTGCTGCTAGCATGAGTCTATGTTCTTTTAACTTTTTTTTTAATAGAATGTGAGAATTTTGACCTAAGATATAATTTGCAATAACTTTAAAATTAGTGTACTAGATGCATACAAACACAGGGTAAGATTAGCAGCACAGGGAGCACCAAGGTAATGCTCAGATGAGATTCATACTTTCCATGGCACATTCTGAAAATGGTTAGACCGAAAACAAAGGGAATTTATCTCTTGCAGTTATATAGCATGGATAGGCATTAGGAACAAGAAAGAAGTAGCAGAGGTAACAGGTAAACAGAGCTCACATCAGTGTGTTTTATCTTTCTCTGCACTGACCTCCCCAGAGTCCACAGCAGTATTCATGAAAAAAGGACATGACTTCTTTTGGTTTTGACCAGATGCTCAAGTCATCACCCTGTACTTTCTGTAGCTGTGTCTACAGTTTGAACTCCCTTTGCAGAAGTTTTAATAAGGTATTAGACTGTGTACTTTAGCCTTTCTGCATCCACCAATTATACTGGTAGCACAAGAATTTGTACTTTGCTTGCATTGGTCACCATACTTAATGGGTTTCTTTTTTCATAAAACAGAAATTTGACCATTTCCTTTCTTAAAACAAATACAATGCAACACTTATTCCCCAAAGCTGTAGCCTTTTCTTTTTCCCCCCCACAGTTTCAATGCTTTTAGGATTTAAAAATAAATCCATGAGTTTCTTCCTGACTAAAATATAATTATATCTGACTTTATTAAGACTGCTTTTATATTGCATTAAACAGAGTATAACAAAGACACAATTACACAATTAGAATCAACAAGTCTTGTGACTAGGCCTTAGTTTAAAAAGCAAATTACAGTAATTTATGTTATTAATTTTTTTTAAAAAATCTTTCTGTGTTCCAAATCAGGATTAATTGCTCAGCTCTATCAGTACCGAACTGTATGTGTGTGTTTTTTCTTGTCCCTTCAAGGATGTGGTTAGAAATGTATGTATGTACATCTGCATGTTTGTTCACAAATAGAAATGAAGATGTTGGGAAATACGTTAATAGCTATATCTAAAAGTCTGCCACAAGTAAACACACAAGACAATCTTCCATGGACTAAACAGATGGGATCCTAGGTAGAGATGGTAGATCAGAATATATTTGCTAATGCTTTTACTCCACCAGAGCACAAGTAACTGCGTTAACATTTTTTTTAAAGTGCGAAGAAAGCAACATGTTGCCTCATTACCAATTCTGGTACAGAAGCAGGAACCTGATTCTGTTCTCATTTGGAGATAAAAGCCATTTTTGGGTAAATCATGCATTACTCTCCTGAAATCAATAGGTTTAAAACAGAGTAAATTGGGATGAAAGAGAAGACTTATATCTTTCAGCTGCATAAGAAAACCATTTTCATGATATATTCCATAAATCTGTAGGAAGCTTACATAAAATTTTCCATTTAGGCAATTTCCTGTAGCATAGCTAATTACTGTCATCTAACTAAGGGGAAACATGTAATTGCAATATGACTCACAAGAACATTAAACTACTCGACAGAAGATATAGTTTGCATAAACAATCTCAGCAGCAAATTAATCTTTGAACAATACTGTTCTCTATTTATTTCAATATTTTGCAGAGAAATTTAAAAACAGAAAAAATGTTCTATGGTTAAAGTTCAAGATCAGGAGGATGTGTGATGACTTCTTTTCTCAATGTTGCAGCCAAGTTGCCATAGTAGACACAGGATTTTAAGTATAAGGTTGTCTACAATACTATCTCCTGCATATTTCAATGCCTATTTCTGGGCAGGCTGAGATTTGTCTTAATTTCAATAGGACTCAGAAGCTCCCACCTTTTAGGGACCCAGAGACAGGCATTTCTTCTATGCTTTCCATGGGATGACTTGGTGAAATTTTGACCACAACTGCCAAGTCAACACAAGGTAGAAGATAGAATATTTCAGTGCATTAGACACACCCAGGGGATGCAGAACACCTACCTAGGCTTTTTCTCCATATCAAGAAAAGAATGTCATTGCATAGCTCCAAGATGGAGTTCTTCTCTGTGTAGGTTAAAAGTGCAGGAGGGCTTCACTTTAAAGCCTGTTGGTGTATACTCAGTTTTTCTTAAATGTTAAGTCAACTCTGTCAGTTGAAGTTTCCTCAGATCAGACCTCAGACTTGTCCAGATTAAGTTGTGGCACTCTTGGGTATTCCAGCTGTATCCAGTCTGTTGATAAAAGATGTCACCTTTCCCTGCAAGCCTTGCCTACCTTACATGCCTGTGCTTCTTGGCTGTAAAGGCACTACTGTGGTGGTGGGGTGTGTGGGGAGCACAGGAGCGCAAGACTGCAGAGCCTGTTCGGTGGCAAAGCACTTCAAAAGTTTGGGGATAGTCAGATAGATACAGTCAGAATATTACTGATGTCCACAGACCAGAATTCCCTTCAATACTGGAAGTGAATAGAACTGTCCTTTAAAGCTGTTGGATTCATTCTGATGCAGTGCACAGACTTTGAGAATTAAAACTGTTAACACAGCTCTGTCACAATATGAAATTAAATAGCTGCTTATAATCTGTCAGTTCTGCTACTGAAGCCTGCTTACTGTCGACTACCATTAAAAATCTTTTGTTCTCTTTATCAAAGCACAGACAGTGAAGGGGAAAAATGAAAGCACTAGCAACTGAAAGTATTAGGCATTAATTATATGCTTTCTTTTCAGTTGCCTTTAAGAGGGCAGTGGTTATCCTATTCAAGGAGCAATAGGGAAAAACTACAGGGATTGCAACGGCAACTGCTGCTATTGCTATTGAAATCTAATTTTGATTTGTGAAGATAAACCAAAACAAGCATGTACAAAGCAGGACAGAAAAGCTAAGATAACCTGCAGCTTTTCGTTCTGGTATTGATTGGTTTTCCGTGCTGGAGCACCTGGTCTAACAAACCTTCCCTCAATATTAGATTGCTCCTCTGATAGCAGTTCCTGTCTGCAGCCTCTGCCAATATCTGAAGACAAACACTGCTTGAAATTCTACTTTCTGAACTACCCAGGTGTGCATGGATGCTCATCTTCTGGATGAGGACCAGAAGCATCCAACTTTGCCACATGCTTTGTACAGAAGCTCCAACCATGAGGCACAACTCCTGCTCTCTCCTTCCTTATATCAGTGTTCAGAAGGACACAAGAAACTCAGACAAAGCCAGGTAAAGTAAAACTCAAAAAGCATTTCAGTTAATAGAAGACTGTCCTACATATTCTTCACTTAAGGGGCAATCTGCCAATGCAAGTAGCCAAACAGACGAATAACCTTTGTCTTAAGCAGGGGACTAAAAATATATTTCTGAACAATTTGGACCATTCCAAACCTTTGGAAAAGGCCTAGCAAAAAAAAAAAAAGGACATCCAAAACTGCTGCAGTAGACCAAAAAGGGGATTCAGCTTTATTTGACTACACCATCCTGGGAAGATGAGCCAGGACAACTGGACCAAATCCTTTCCAACACAGTAGGTACTTCTTTTATAGCATAACCAGCAGAGCAAAAGAGGAAAGATTCTTGAGGCACTGCTTTAAAATAATGTTGCCAGAGTCTTCTGTTTTCCTATTTCAATGCCAGATACATGTCATTCGACACTCAAGAGTTGTGTCTAAGGCTAAGAAGGCTATGGTGGTGTGCTATCCAACTTTGCTCTGCTACATATACTCAGGTACTCAGGCTGAGCCCAGGCTGATCTAATGCAGCCCTCAAAATCCATGGAGATGAGGGAATCTAACCTTCTTGGACATCACTTGATGCTGATTCTCTTTTATGCTTGTCTAATATTTAGATTTGTATTGTTTTCAGAATGTAACTTGACAGCTGTAGGCTGACATTCAGAGGAAAGACAAAAAAGTAATATGAATTTAATACTATAATCAGAGTTTAAAATATCTGTAAGTTAATTCAATATATAGATACCTCTTTTTTTTTCATTAAAAGGTTTGGGATTTTTACTGAAAACTGTTTCCTTCTAATCCCCATGCAGATTTGTTCATCACAGACAAACAAGTGACTGTTTTGTTCTCTAGGATTACAAACACAGGAATGTTTAACCTGATTTATGGATATACTTTGAAGCCACAACTCCTTTTCATGTATGAAAAAAAATAACAGAAAAGAAATTTTTTAAAGTACCAATTTCTCAAGCATTCCTACAACTTCATCATTACTAAAATTCATAAATCATCTAAATATAACCACAGAAAATGAATGTTTACATACAAGTAGGAGAAAGAGTTTCTAATTCTGCAGCTTCAGAAAGATTTTATTGGAAACAGAATGTAACTATGAATAGAACAAGCATCAGCATAATAACCATTAATTGCTACTAAATAGAATTACATTTTTCTCACACAGATCAGAGAAGTGTGAGGGACAGCAGCTGTTATCTATGCATCTGCCAAGTTGGCCATGTATTTTAATGGATTTCCTAATGTGATTAAACACTGAAGACCTCTACCAGAAAAATATCAGATTCGTATTTTTTTCCTGAATATCCTTGTTCTTTGAAGAGAGGTATATAAAGGACACTATGGAAATGACCAGGGATTGCCTCCTAAGATTACTGGTTAAGTGTCCAATAAAATACAGAAAACAATATGAAGTGTTGTATTCTATTCTCCTTGCTTACAAAAATGGGATTAAGTCAATTCTTTCCCGAGAAAGAATGGCACAACTGAACCTCAAACTCATATATTGTAATATGGAGATATTTCGTGTATTATTCTCTTCTACCTAGATGAAACACAGTTTATATTACTCACATTACCTTTTCACCTCAGCATTTCCCAAAGTGACCTGCCTGGTGTGAGCATAAAGTGGTAGCGATCACCATCCATGTGTACTGACCAAATGACTGTGGCTTACAGAGGACAGTGAAGAAAAGGCCTTATTTTATATTACATGTCATTATGCCCTTCCCAAATTTTCCAAAGTAAAAACAAACACAACACCACTCCTTAGTAGACAGCAATATCTTTTGGCTGTAGCCTCTCTGTTCAAATCTAGTCTTTTCACTGACATGCTAAAACCACAAAGCCCACTTCACACCCCTTACTTTTGTTTCAGTGTAGGTCCAGTAATTATGCACATAAAAGTGGAATTACACGGGGTGTTGCTGCTGCAAAGTGAATAGAGCATTTTATTTGACACATCATCAGGGAACCCTATATATTTGGTAGTTGATGTCTGTTTTGTCTTCTCAAAGTGGTAGTCTCCATGGATGTAACATCTTTCATGCAGCAATTCCCCCAGGAACTCCACAGGTGTCTCCACGGCTCCTCTGCACAAACTGTACTCAGTGGAAGTATTTGAGGAAGAACAACTTTGGCCTGGACAGTTGCCTCCTGATTGCCACTAAAGTCAGAGGATACATCAAAAAGGATGTAGCTTTGGTAAAAAAGGAAGAAGCTTTGGTATGTAAGGACAGCTTTTTCCTCACAACTTTTGTTAGAAAGCAGGAAATGTTAGCAAAAATGGAATTTCAATTAAACTGTGTCATTTATTATAATTTATAATTTCAAATAAACTGTGGCATGTATCCAGCCTGAGGTTGCTCGGGATGTTTGTCATGCATGACGTTTTTAGATCCTTCACACTACCAGATTAGAAGTAGTTGGCATGGAGAAATAATAAAAATATAAAACTGAATCAGCTCTTTTCATTTGTTTGTTGTTTAAAATTCAAAAGACATTTCTAGGCTTACAGTGATTGAGTTCCTTAGTTATTTCTACATAAAACGTCTTAGATGGTAAAACACTGGAAAACAGTAACCTGCAGCTAAGTTGTCCTTCATGTACTCATTTTCTTTCTTTTGTACAGTTCACCTACTGTGACTGACTCAATGTCCCATTGTAATATAATTACACTTTACCATTCTTAGCCAAAAACGTATAATGCAGTTTTGGATAAAAATCCCATAATGACAGAATACAATTTTTTTTTAAGGTAGATTTGAAAAAGCAGAATCAATCTCAGCCTGCCTTGATTTCTTTTTTTTAGATTTGTACTAAACAGTACTTGATATAATTTCCAGGACTTTCAATACATAATTCATTCACACTCATATATAAATCTGAATATTCCAAATCTTTAAAAATCTTTATGAAATAATTTCTGGCAAGAGATCAATAAAACGGAAGGCTGCAACTACAGTCCCAAGTGAGATTTCAGAATGCTAAATTATTCTCTTCAGCACTGAACATTTTAATATATTTTTAACAGTCTCTAGATTTCAAAACAGCAGAAAAAGGGCAAAGGTTCAAGCTTCAGATCAGAAGGATGATTTTGTTTATATAATCAAAATATTTTTTATTATTAAAAGTTTCCCAAAAATCACATCAAAAGCCATTGGAGGTCTTCCAGGGCTTGAAGCCCTTGCAAAATATTTTAACAGATGAGCGGGTGCACTGAGAAAGTACTGAAAAGTCTGTTTTGAGTCTGTTCACATGGTGAAACGTCCTGCTTATACCAGATTTCTTCTAAAGAGTGAAGGGTGCTAATATCCCACATGAGAGGTGACAGTGCACAAAAAAATTTGGACTGCACTGAAATTGCTCAGCTACTCTATTTCACATGCATGTCCCAGTAATACAGTCATATTCTTCATTTCACCTTTGCTATTGGACCAATTTTCTTTCTCTTTCCCTCTAATGCTGTTCTTTTTTTATAGTTCTTATGCCATGGGGCGTCTTAAGAAACTGTAAGTGTCGGCTAAGGACAGTGATCCAGAGTGGGATCTGCACATTCCCTCGGCAGCACTGAGGCCAGAGTTTTATAGGGTAAGCCTGGAAACCTCCCTCCCTGCTGCTGCTCCAGGTCCCAGGGGAGCTGTGGCACTGGGCAGCCCACTCACCCTACAGCCTGTCCCTGAGGCAGCAAGACTCCCCCTGTGCCCCTGCACTCCCCAGGGAATGAGGAGCAGGGCAGGAAAATCCAAATTAAGCTCTTTGGCTTCAGGGTGTCAGGAACCGACACACAAGTGAGTGCTGTATCTACGGGGCTACAAGTAATCTGCAAAAGGGACATTCTCCATCCTTTTTGTGACACTGGACACTTCATATCAAGAGTGAATATTTCATTATTCATATACAAATTCAGAATACAAGACTGAAAAAAATACGTACAATCAGCAATCTAGAGAGTTGCTAAGAGGATATGGAAGATCTAACTCTTAGTCCATACTCCTCAACAAGGAGTTGAGGAGTTTCTATGTACATTGCCTCAACTGGCATTTTCCTGTATTTAGGGAATACAATATTTCAGTCAGAACTAACATTCCCAGGAGCCACAGGGAGTGGCTTCAGTCACTAGGGAAGTTTCCAAGAGCTTCCGGGTGCATATCTACACCTAGTTCTAGACATAACTGGGTGAAAATTTCTGAAGTCACTGACAAAACTCCCATTTTTATCCATATGGGAGGATATTCCATGAAGGAAGCAATGTGCTCAGATGAGTAGAAGTTTTTACTGAGACAGATGTAACAAACAAAAAAAAATAGTTCTCACCACCACAGAAATCTAGAGAAGATTTGATGCAATCCTGCACTTGCTATTTAAGCAACTGGTATCAGTAGCCATGTCTGTCTTAGCTCTGCGTGATGGCTGGTGGCTGTGATCTTACACATGACAGCAATCTATATAAAAAAAATTCAAATTATTGTTAGTATTTGTTGAGAATTCATAGAACAAGACAGAAAATCCAGTGGCTTACCTGTGAACAGGTTAAAGTACCCTCACTCTCTGTGGGTACAGGTGTTTCTCTTCATTTGTATGGTAAAGCTAAGATCAGGATGGCTATTAAATCAGAAAACTCAATTCTTCAAATCATCTTTATGGTAGAAAAAAAAAAGGTAGAAATTGGAAGAGGAGATATTTTCAGTACAAGAGCAGGAGAAGCCATTTCTTTTAATCACAAATTTAGGAGCCTGGTAAGAGGTTTACTTGATTTTGAACCTTGGAATATCAGAAAATTGCTCCTATTAACAATTTCAGTCTGCAATTTCCCACCATTTCAGTGTCAGACTGTTGGGGCTTTAGAAGTTCC
>VZRF01011221.1:111283-139000 GCA_013396875.1 Vireo altiloquus | reverse complement strand
CCTGTCTTCTAAACCAAGACAACGCTGAAAAGTAACAACAAATATGTCACAACACAGACATAACATTTGTAGTAGGACATAACCTCAACAACATTCATCAGAATAGATCTAGACTGAACTACAGTTTAAATATCATTACATAAACCTTACTGTCCTTAATTCTACCTGTTTTTCAGGTCATCTTCATAGTGCAAAACATGGTTAATTATTTGAATCAAAAAATATGACAAAGTCTTGCTAAAACAATCCCTTATAAGTGAAATCAAAGTCTGGCAATTAGACATTACTAATATTTAGGTTGTTTAATGCCAGATTTTTCAGTTTAAGCTCATTTCTATTTTTAATGCAATCTAATGACTACATGCTCACTGTTGTTCCTTTCTTGTATATTACATCTGCTAATGCTAATAAATATTGCATTCACTTACAAAAATAAATGTGTCTTAGTGGACTAATTTACTCTCTGTTAAGGTATTACCAGATTGATGATTCTTACTAGCATTAATGAAATTACATCCAGTGTTGGGGGAGGCCTTGACAAAAATGACAGCCTGAAGTAGTGGACCTTTTCATCATATAAGTATGTGGTTAAATTTAAGAATGCAGCTCAAAGAGCTAAGCAAATTAATCATGGCATCTGCAAAATTCAAAACTCATGTGAGCCTCTTGACTTCTCTGCTACGCAGTCACCACATAAAACTCAGCTTTGCTGGTTTTCTTAATTTCTCACGTTTTGCATAATAAATTGTACAAAATTAATCTGCCTCTAGTTGCTAAAAAAAATTTTAGCAATTTTGAAATGCACAGAATAGTCATCTGTATGGAGATAACATATAACAAGTGTACATGTAGGCATTAAGGCATGAGATTTCTCAGAGAATTACATTTTAGTAAGCAATAGCATGTTTTGCTATATCTCCTTGTGTTGTTAGGTTGTTTGGGTTTTTTTAAAGTTCGCAGTTTTCTGTCATCCAAATACAGCACATAAACTCCATAAATGTCACCAAAGAACTGCACTCAGATAGGCAGGAACTGTGTGTGGTCTGTGCAAGGGAGGTGCTCTGTGGGTCGTTTTCTTTAATAGTGCTTTGTTTCTATGTCTCCATCTGCAATTTACAGATGTCCTAACTCTACACATACAAATCTGAGAACAGCAGTCTCTTGCTGTTACTGGATGTCTTCAGTTGCTGAAAAAGAAGGCTTGTAAAGGTGCTTCTACCTATTGTATGGAATGCCTGTGGAAATACCTTTAAGAGTTATGACAAAAACAATATATCTAATACTAATGAGTTAATAGTCATATTGATATTTTTTCCAAAAATAAACAAGGACAGTCTTTAATTTCCGAATAACTTTCAAAACTCAACAGAAAGGTTTTGACTGAGAATCCTTGTTCTCTTTGTACTTTTGTGAGAAATGTTATCTGACAGACCCAAGAAACAATCATGCCCTGACATTTCAACAGTCTTTGAGCTTCAAGCTATTCCTCTGAAATCCTTAATTTTCTTTAACCAATGTATCATCTGTATGACTTATCACTATACACAGCTTAGAGCTGGTACATATTCTTCTATATGTATGTTATTGTTTAATCGTAGAGTGTATAAGTATTTATAGTTTTCCTACAATATTGACATCCTTCTTTTGGAAAGAGATCATGGAAATCTCACAGTCTTTTATGTAAAAGTGAGCTTTAAATTTACTGGCTTATGTGCACTGTCTATTTTTGCTGATGAATTGAATTGTATTACCATAATTCATTAGAAAAATCAAGAGTCCAGAGATGAAAATTACCTACCAAATAAAAGAATACCATTTGCATCTGCAAACCTGGCTCTGCACAGTTTTTTATTCAGTATTCTGGGAATTTTTGCTTTTGAAGATCTACCATTTTTCTTGGGACCGCATTCCGCAAGGCAAGGTGATGAATTGTCATAAGATATCCCTTGTATGCCTCACATCATTATACCCTTTGCCATTTGAGCTAATATTTTGGAATTATATTTCTCTATACTCTTCTAATTTCATGTCAGTTTTTTCAAGCTGAGAAATTCTCAGATAAGCAGATAGAGGAAGAATGGGAACTTTGCCCGTGAGAATGGTGAAAAAACCCTGTCTTTAACATTCCTTGCAACACAGATTGCTTTAGCATCTATGGTTACCAGTGGTAGGGCTGATGGGATCTATTCCACAGCTGAGTTGAGAGACATTTGCACAGCTATGTAATATGCAGTGCAAAGTAAAAATTACCTAATAAAAGTAGCAGTGTGTAAGAACAACTTTTAAAGTGGATAGGTGTGTTATATAAGGTAGGAATTTTCCACTAGAATGATTTCTTACATTTCACTGAGGATGTTTGACATTAGTGAGCAGTGCTCAACCTACAGTATGCATAGCAGTATTATAGTAGAGGCTGTGTATGTCTTAGTGTTATTATCCCAACTGTTCAGCTGCAGTGCATAGAAGCCTACTCAGAGATGTTTTACTGGTGAAGCAAAAAGTGGGCATGGAGAACAGTCAAAGTTCTAAATTCTTAATTAAAAAAACCTAGGGAATTTTATTTTAAAGCAAACTTTTTACCCAGTTCCTTGGTAATGCTATAATTTGCTAGTAAATATAAATTCACTATTTTCGTGGGTTGTCTTTTGTAAAACCTTGATAGTTATAATTCATTGGTGGTTGTCCTATGTATAATATACTTGAATACGTCTGTATTTTTAGAGTTAACAGTTATACTTTGACTCAGTAGTGATTCATCTGAATGATTCCTTTGGAATAATAATGAACATTTACATTAAGCATATTCAATGTGATTTTTTATTATACGCTTACATTAAAAAAACCCCAAACCATGACTATATGCTGGGGATAAATGTGTTGCACTTTATAATTTCTGGGTAAAATTAAATATTATTACTCTTTGATATTTGAGAAAAATTGTAGACAATTATTCTTTTGTAATTCTTTTCACTAGTCACATCCAGAAAAGTATGTAGTTGTGTAGTAGCATCTAACTATTCATATTACAATGCTAGATTTACTGCAAAATTTCTGCAGTAGTTGCAGTGTAAACATGGTTGTGATGGTGTTTCCTGGTCCTAAAATCACAAGCCAGACACAGTTAAGTGATAAAATGCAGTTATCTTTATAAAGGATCCTTTATGGTGCACAACACACAGAAATACACACCAAAAATGCACAGAAGATGCACACTGTAACATTAAGCAGGCACAACTTTATATGTTCAGCAAATTAGCATAACTGACAAGAATCCCCAATCAGAGACGCAGGTGATGAGGTAATTCCCCTTTGGTTTGGCTCTCCTCTGAAACTGCCCCTTTAGATACTAACTCAATTTTGTTTATGAAAAAGTGTCTCAAGAAACTGTTTTAACCTTGGTTCCCAGAGGAAGCAAGATCAGTATTGGAGCCTTTAGGAATGTGTTTTTCCTTTCTGTCTAACAGAGTAGGTGAAGTGCTAGCTACAAATCCATGTGGTTACACAATTATAGGGTACAGAGATACAAATATATATAAAGAATATACAAAAGTAAAGAGGCGACCATTAGTTTAGCCTAGCTGGACAGAATTGAATGGTGAATTATAAAAAAATACATATGGATAATCTGTCCCTCCATGTACCTTCTTAGGAGGTAAATCAAAACGTTTTGATTTAACCTGAGCACTTACAAAAAACTACGAAACACCAATGAAAATGCACCAGAGGCATCCGGGAGCAGGAGGACAAAAAGCGAGTTCAAGCTTAATTTCCTAATAATATAAAGAGGTTCCAATCCCTGTCAAATCTTCTTTCCATTCATGTGCTTGAGACCAAAATTGATAAGGAGCCAAGTGCCCCTTCCGGAACACATGGCTAAGAAAAAGCTGACTGGTGAAAGGATCAGAAAGCTTACATCCTGTTAGACCAACAACATTGCTCTACTGTGACACATGTCTAATGTTCACTCATGCCACCTGACAGCCTGGACTATTAGATATACATATAGCATGGTTTACTATGTTTGCAGCAGCTCAAGGCAATGGGAATTCCTTTCTTTTAAGAGAAGAGAAGTGACACAAATTTTGCACTTTGTTTAGTTTGGTTTTGGTACCCTGCTCAATACAAAGCACAGATGTGACATCTCATTTTCAGCCCAGTCTGGCTTGCTGCAACTGCTGCTGTTCTGCCCTGTCTTGGCAGCACAGCCTCCATCAGTAAGCTGGGAATCCACTGATGCCAGCAGTGGGTTTTAGTATCCCCTACAAAGGAAGGCTTAGCCGAGGCACCTGGGGAGAGAAACGTGGATTTTTTTTTTTAATAGAAATGCTTTATTAGGGTCCTTCAGGTGAGAAAGAGAGAAAGAAATGGAAAAAGGTGAAAGTCAGATGTCTTAGAGTTACTACAAGTAAAATAATTCACTGTCCTTGAGGTGAAAAATAGTGATGTGAGACTTAGGGCATCCAAAATCCGAATGAAACATCAGTGCACAAGTGAAACACTGTGAATCTTATCTGCCTCAAAGAAACTGTCCACATATGAAAGCTCTGTTTTTTTTAACTTCCTTCAGCTCAGTTTTTTATAGCAAAATGAACAGTGGTTCTATGAAGTACACGAGGGAATGTCCCCATGACACAAGTATAACCTTTTGAATAGGATTTAGTCATTAAATACCTTGAAGCCTTTATCATTTGGGAACAATTAGAGCAAAACCAGTGCAAAATATACAGCAGGCAGTGGCTGTCTATTAGAAACCATTCAGTAACACCATCAAGGATGGTGTAGCACAGACTGCAGGCTCTTTCTCCCTTCTCATTGAGACAAGGAGTGTTACCTGCTCATGCTGCAGCATTTCATTGGCACGGCAGGGAGGAGCAATGTGCCTCTCTGCTACCAGCTATGACTTGGCAGGATACAGACATGCACTAAAGCACTTCCTCTCATCAAGTGCCTAGCTAAGTTGAAATAACAGTTTTTAATAGTATAAGAAGAAGTCTTCGAAAAGAAAGAATTTGTCAATATCTGGCTCATCCTTTATTTCTTCTCCCCTCTCAATGACAAATGAAGGACAGCAGAGCTTTTTCTGCACTACATATTTTTAATCTGCAGGTGATTTTTAAAGAAAGTTTTATTACGAAGGTAGGCAATCATGTTTTTAGGCAATCATGTTTTTTCTTTAGAACTGAATTTGTTATCCTCCACAACATTGCTTTTTAAATTTCCTGAGCATATAGTAACAGTATTAATCTCAAGACCTCTTTTTTAATTACAATAAATTAATGGTTAAAGTGTTCTAAAAATTAGCTTAGAAATTAATTCTGATTACAAAATGTGAAGTTTGATTTCAGTTTCTGCATATGCAATATAGTCTTGGAATTAATTTGCCGTATCTGACCAGTGGTTGTTTTGCAGTTAATTCAAATCAGTTCTCATCTCCTTCTACATGAACACTTATACATTTAAAATACCTGAAAAATCACCAGAAATGTATCACACGTTGTACTCTACCCTGCATAAATAATATGGTGCCAAGAAATTACTGCAATTTATCTTATTTTACCTTATCTATTTATTTATCTATCCTTATATATATATATATGTCTATCTCACCACTGTCTTAAAGGCGAGTATATTTCTGGGTAGAAGGGATGACAGTCAAGCACCTATGTATTCAAGTAATTGCTTGCATCTGGAAAAGGCGGAAAGGGCCAGGATACAGCTGCTCATGAGTGAAAACAGTGCTGAGTAAGCTCTAACTAATCACAGGGACTAGACTTCACTTTCTTCCTTATCCCACATCTATGAGGAAAAATCAGGGGAAAATATAAGGATTAGTCTGTGGCAGCAATTTTCAGCAATGCATGACTATCTAGAGTCCTATCAAAGTACAAACACTCTTCTGTTTGAATGAATTATAATTATAATTAATGCCCTTTATTTTACCACTGTAAGTGTAAAGCATGTTTTTACATCTAGAGATATAGAATTGGTCAGTACAGCTGTATCACACTAAAGTCTTCTGGATGAGGAAATGACTTCTTACACTTCTGTTATGTTACTTTTAGGTCTCTACTATTATACAGTGGAGAAGAAATAAAAAGGAAATAGTTTTTCCATTCTTATGGAAATGATGCAAATTTCAGATTCAGAAGCTTACCTGGATTATGTCTATTTAAAATAATTCTTAACTTCTAGGAGTTGTGGTTAATGGATCTGCTCAGTTCTGGAAGTACCTGGTTAAATATGATTAACCTCCACAGCTCTCAGGTTTTCAGCGTCTGACGGAGATACTTCTCAAACATCCAGGAAATTTTTGTTCTTTTTCTCTCAGGTGGGTAAAAGAACTTTATTCTAAGTCTCTGCTATCTTTATAAAATGTCTCTCTTGATATATTGAATTAGTGTTTTCATTCTAATCAGCAAATTCTGACAGATGGAAGTTATGACTAAATCATATATTCAGTTAGAGTCATAACTTCTGAAAACAAAGTCGTTAAAAAAAGATGCCTTTTACTCCCTGTTATTTCAGATTTAAAAGAACAAAAATACGTAATTTATTAATCTGTTTTCCGACTAGAAGGTTATGGTTTGTTTCATAAATAAATGTGTGAATGAAGATTTTTGAAAAATACATCTCTTTGACAAAAAAGAGAATAAAACAAAGACTTTTCGCTCTTTCCTAGCTATTTACCCTACCAGAGTAGATACGATAATCAAAATATTTTGTGCTGTAAGGATAGGAGAAGTTTAGTGTCTGTCTGCATAAAAATTTATTTAAAGAGGATGTTTGACAACTGAGGCTTTTCAAGCCTCCCATGCTTGTCCTTGAACCTGCTACAAGAAGACAATTATCCTGTGTAATCCATATACGAGCTGCAAGTTTGTGGGTTTCTCATTTGACTGCTGGGAATACTGGATCAGGAGTACACAGTCTCCCCAGACAGTCACCAGAATATCCCGAGGGGCTGCGGTTGCAGGCGCAGAGCAGTGGTCTGTGTGCCATGTGTCACTGCACAGTGCCAGCCTGTGTGCCTCAGCCCGCCCAGACAAATCTCCGCAGAACACACAGCTCAGCCGGCAGGCAGTGCAGCTCAAACTTCCCTTCAAGTCATGAGTAGCTGCGGCTGCCTACTAGAAATTGTCCTTAAATGCATTGAGCACATTATCTTGGGGTCTTCTTTACAAAAATAGTTGTAGATATGACACAGTCTTGAAGAGGAAATGAAGAAGCTATGCTCTGAACTTCTGTTAAGTACAAAGATAAGATTTAACGGCAGATTGTGCTCCCATCACAGAGGTTTCCAGCATGGAAGTGGCATAGTTATTTTTCCAGTAGGAATGATCTCAGAAACAAAATACTGAAAGATTCCTAATGGCAGTTAGCCTGCTGTGGAAAATGTATGTGGAATATATGTTTTACTGCCAGTCGTGCAAGACAAGTCTTTTTGGGCATCCAGTAGGGTCTTTCTGAGTCTGGTGTGAGCTCTCACATTGACTCCTAAGATAAAAATCTCTCTCAGTCTTTTCTTTAAAAGAGTTGAGGGTATTACTGTCAGCTTTAACTGGGGCTTAATTGGTCATTCGCTACTCTCTTTCCAGCATATAAAGCTTCAAATTAACTTATTTCCTTCAGAATGTTACATTAAAAAAAAAAACAAACAACAAACCAAGACTGGTCCTCTGTCTATTTTGTCATGTAACTTAGAATGCAAAATATAATGACTGTTTCTTTTTTCTCTGATGACATACTCGTGTATTAAGGATTTCTTTGAATTCCCTGGTGACATCGAATCAGAAACAGGACACTGATTATGTAGTAGCAGGCTTCCTAAGCCTACTCCTTTCTTTTCCATTTTTTTGTGTAGCCTGTTGAGCACACCAAGGACTAGATCCTTGAAAAAACAGATCAAAAGATAATACCAACTTCAGGAGAAAGATTTTAGAAGTAATTTAGTTTATTACCCTGGTAGTATAAAATTTTTTCCCAGAGTTTTTTAAGTAGTGCTCTGTGCAACCTAATTTTAAATCCCAAGCACAGGATAACACTTTCCTCTTTTACTGCTGTATCATTTGGGATATGCACACCATCAGTGTTCACTCCTATGGTCCAATGCTTTATTATATGAAGAAAAATAATAAATTAGGGAAACTCCCCTCATTTGAAGGGAAACTTCTGCGTATCAGTGATATGCAGAAGCATGCTAATTTTTGCATGGATCCCTTTGCACTAGAAGTCAGCTACAGTCTTCTTACTTTCTCAAAATTAGTAATAGCAGTACAGTCTGTCCTAAGGAAGGCACAATACTGACTGACGTGGGCTGTGTTTTGGGCAATCCTTTCAGAGATGCTGGAGCCTTGGAGCAGCACAGGACTCTTCTCCACCCATCCTGAATCTTGCAATCTCTGCAGCTCTCAGGCCTTCCTTGAGTGTTCTGTGTGTGCCTTTCCACATATTCCCTGTTCCAGGCAGCTGAATACTTTTATTGCTCCTCATCCCAGACCTGAGCTCTGCCTGGCTGCACCTGCTGGAGGGGCCCAGTTTTTTGGCTGTGCTCACATTGCCCACAACTCTCATGAAGGTGCAGAGAGAAGCAAACTGTTCTGGGGATAGCTGGAGCAGTTCTAGTAAACAAGAGGGGCAGAAGAAGGAGCTGCACGGTATTAGCCACGTATGAGTGTTCCATCCATAGGACTGCCTGCAACATGAGAAGTAGAATGAAAACTGAAATGTTGATGAAGATGCTGACAGCAGCTAAATTTAAGAGATGGAGGAGTCTGCATGAATGAGAGAGTATATGAAGAATGAGAGAGCAGAGGAATATGTCACTTAGGCCTGAGCATGTGGTGGGACAAGATAGACCAGGCTTGTGTGTTTCTTCCTGCCTGCCTCCCTGGCTGAGCATCGAATCCTGAGCTCTTTGCTGTAGCAGCTGCCAAGGAAATGACAATGCAGAACAGAAACCTGGGTGCTTCTCAGTTTTGTTACGATAGTACTCTTTAAAAAAGGGTGGAAGCAAAGTGGTAGAGAAATGTGCTGTTTTTAACAGTGTGGCAAATTCTGAAGACTGCACCCTGTGTCAATATCTTCATTATCAGACATAGATATTTCTGGATCAGCAGCTCTTTCTTATTTTACTGTTAGGTCACCTTTGTCCAAAGTTCTTGTCAAACCTGTGCTTTTATTTTTCTTTCTTCTTTGATCCAGATTGTCTCTATTTCCTTGTAAGGGAATATCCTAGAAATAAATGCTCTATTTTGCATGCAGCCACATTAAATTTGCTTAGACTGATTTTGTGACTTCCTTTTCCTCTGTATAGAAATGGAAATTGTGCTGCTCCTTTTGTAATAACCCATGACCTTGCACGTGCATGCATTTGCAATTTATCATTGCTGACAAAATAAATCTTTTAGCTGCTTAACTGCTCAGGTTCTTCTGACTTTTCAACATCTTTTTCCTGTACTTTATCAAAAAACATGTTCTTATTATGAGTAGCAAGGAAAACAATTTCATGCTTGTTGTAATTTTAATTTATAGAATTTTTTCTTCTTCTGTTATTTCTTGGGCCTCAGTCTGTTAAGTCTTCCAGAGCTATCCACAGAGAGCATTACTATTTTGAAATTCATATTTTTTGTCTTTCCAGTTTTTACAGATATGTGACCTGACTAAATACATGAAATAATTGAGACAAACTTCCTAACATTTTCTTCATGGATCTGTCTCTAGAACTTCCTGTAGTCCTTATGTGAGAATGAATGCCCTATTGTTTTTAAACAGTAAATAAAATGCCTTTATGTCCCATCCTCCTTTGTACTCCTTGTTTCTACATGGTGAAGACAGCTCAGTAATTTTGTGCACTTCCCTTTCTTAGTTGTTTATGTGTTCTCAGAGTTTAATTTTCTTTTTATGTAGCCAAAGGTAACTATCCTGAAGATATTAACGGATATTCATGAGAATTCTCTATTTCTTATAGATTTAAGCTAAGCCTTAAAGAAATCTTATTCTGCAGTATTACCAACAATTTGATTTTTTTTGTTACATCAGGAATCTGTTTCTCTACAGTGTTGTCCTGTTACACATTGGTTAAGGTATTGAGTCTTTATGAATTCAGATTCGGAGTAAGCCACAAGGTTTTTATAGCAAGGCTATGAGATATGATTAAAAATAAGATGAGTATATGAGCTGCTGTCCTAGTAGACAAGGTAAGTGTTACAGAGTTTTACAATAGGACCCTGTGATGGTTTGTGGGCTGGTGTCATAAGCAAAGGACATATTGGCCCACTAGGTCATCAAGGTGATGCTTCTAAGCATCTCACTAAGAAAGGGGTTAAGTCTTTACACACGAGAAAAAAAGGCTGTAAGAGCAATGGAAAAATCCTGCTAGATTCTATGTGAGCACTTTAAATAGCAAGACAACTTCTTTCTGAGGTTTGTGAAACTCATGACACAAAGTGGTGGCACAGATAGGGTGGAAAGAATCATAAATGAATAAAAGTATGGCCTTGAAGTAATCAGTTAAACCAGATGACACAGCAGGGCATGGAAAAAACATTTTTCCTCACATATGCCCTATGAAACAGCAAATTTAAAGTGAAATAAAATTTAAGTTAGCTTGTTACTCAGCTAGACAGTGTCAGGGATAGGAGGTTGTTAGTGTATGGGGTAGAAGAGAAGCTGAGCAAAGAGGAAAGGGACTTGGAATCAGCTGTACCTTGAGGAACTGTCACTTCCAGCTGGCTGCAGCTAAAGGCCAGTACAAGTCTTCTCAGGCAAGTGTCCAATGCAAATGGATGGTGCTTCAGGAATACACAGGAACAGTTTTCAAGACCTGAACTCATAGATGCAGAGTTGCACAAGTGAAGATCTGAATGAGTTGAAGACCCGGAAGGACACAAGAGTAGGTGTTGTGAAGGCATCAGTAGGTATACTGATAAATAAGCAGCATGGTCTGCAGGACCATCCAGCTCGTTCCTTACTTCCCTTGCATCTTTGAAGATGTGAATGGAAAAAGGGATATCTTCTCTTTTTGGGTGCTGGAATATTTTTGATATGTTCATTTTGATGTTATGTGCAAATGTCAAGACGACATTTCTCAGATCTTCATATAATCTCTGTATGATGGTTGAGCCATGAGGATGAGTGATATAATTTCAGCACTTGAGTATTGGGTCCTAAATTTCAGTGCTGTTGTTTCCTAGCCTGTGCCTTATGGTGAGCTTTAAAGGAAATTTAACTCCTGGGTGGATAAAAATGATACTCTGGTACAAGATAAATAAAAGAAAAAGGAAGAATGTCTTTTGGTCTGTAGAGTTCTGCATCACCCACCAAGCCTCTTGCCTTCCTGAAGGCAGAGATAGGAAAGGTAATTCTCTTTATTCTATGTTCATTGAAGTATCAAATTTAACTGTATCATAGCCATTTCTCCCAAAATAATGCACAATATTTTAATAACTTACCGAATAAGCAAAAATAAAAGTTGGCTCACAGAAATGTTGTTTACTGTGATAAAAAACAGGATAGAAGCCTTAGAGGTGTAACCAATTCTGCACTGAATGCTTTGGAAAAGTTGGTTAGTATCACTTTCTGCAGCTCTTAGCTTGCTTTTCAAGCACTGACTAGTCTTGAGACTACTGAGTATTCTATGAGACAAGATTGGTGGTAGTCGTGACTTGGTTGCCATGGAAAGAAGAGTAACCCCATAAGAGATAATAATGAAACATTGGAGAACAGAAAAAAATGTTTAAGCATTGTGAGAAAATTGCTAGAAGCACTAAATGAACACGTATAACTGAAGAGACTTACTGAAAGCTGAATTATGCTGCGGGATTTGAATGGTGTTCATTGCCAGGCTACAGCATTTGGAAAACAGAGACATTTAAGATACCTGAATTAGTATTTACGTTCATAATACCTGAATTTACAGAACGCTGAGCGTCATAACATCCAAAGGCAAATTGTTGTCACAGAGGTTAAAAACTGTCATCAACATTCAGCATGCTTTAGGAAAAATCCAGAAATTCAGTGTTCATTATGAAAAAAATTACTGGGAACCATGTAATTATTCTTGTCTCTGGGTGACAGTCAGTTTCCAATTAGAGAGGAAAAAGTTTTCATGCAAAAATATTTTTTTATCTCCCTAACTAGAAAAAATTAACTTTACATAGTCTACTACTACTGTTGTAAGTAGTGCGAAATGCTCATTTACTGAGAACTTTTAATAAAAAGAGACAATCTCCCCTGAGATTCCTGGAATGTAGATGAAAAAGGGCAACAGAAGGACACAATCTAAAAGCTGAAAATAGCGGAAATAAAGCAAGAACCACTGCTTAACTCTAGGGTAGAAGAGGAGATTAACAAGTCTAGGACACCATCAGGGAGCTAACACTATTTTAGGAGCCAGGACCAAGAGTTGAGGGTGTTAAGAAGGTTGGCAGGACTATGCCTGCGTTAGCCCATGTACAGACCCACCACATTCCAACAAAAAGAATGGCACAGGACTTGGAAGAATGACCAGTGATGGCCAAGGGATCTGTGGCCACCACAGCAGCACCACTGAGGAGGAAGGTCCAGGCACAGCCAGGAAGCCAAGTCAGCAGGTCAGAGATGGCCAGGGGCTGCCTGAGCTATCATGCACCTCCCAAGCCAGGTAGGGAGAGGTGGTCAGCAAGTCACTGCACAGCTCACTCTTTCTTTCTGAGAAAACAGTGCTTTCCCAGCAGTTCCATTCAACTGGTTGCACCATGGCAGAGATGACCTTGAAGACAAACATCTCAACACTTGTGGCTCTGGAGACAGGATTAGAGACATTGACTTTAAAAGTGCCAGGCCATGAAGCTGTAGTCACTTTCCCCTCAGAATAAGTGCTTTAACTAATGTTAAAGCAGAAGGCTCAAGAAAAAAAGAACTGGTACAATTACAAAGACAAAAACCAGTGGAGAGATATTTAATAATGATGGTAGAGTTGTTTATGTCCCAACCACTTTTCATGTGCTGCACATGGAACAGAATTTACCCAGAAGTTTACGGATCATTGTCTTATAAACATCCCTTCCATTTTCAGTTGCTGCTTCCACCACCATGAAACAGGATGGGCACAGTACTAACTCAAGTCACTTATGGATGAAAATCTGAATTGGGTATGCCGTTGGGAACTGGGAACCACAATTCTGTTGAACTTGTCAAATGGTGTAGTAAAGAAAATAGAACAAGCAAAATAATTTCATTTATCAGCCAGGATAAAACTAGCCCAAAGCCTGCTTATGCAAAACTGACCTTTTTGTGGGAGTGTGACCTACCTAAAGTGGTTTGCACCATGACAGGACTGTGCATTTCATGGCAGCAACTTCTTCTAGTCCAGCTCTGGAAGTTCAGGAGCTAAAGGCACTGTGTTCCTAGCATTGTGGTGTAAACAATGCTTTGTTATCCATGGCTTCAATGCCACCAGAATCTCATCCAGATCATCCCACTCAAACCTAATGTTTACACGTGAATTTTATCCCACCTTGAAAGAGAAGATGTATTGTCTCTTGTGCAAATAGGAAGCGTATTTAGAAAAGAAGTGGAATTTTGTTTTCATGGAATTATAAATTTGACTGTCTCTTGTTCACTAGTGTGAATTTGTTTTTAAAGAATGCATTGTTTTAATTCTTTATTTTTATTTGAAAATGTTCTCTGAATTGTGTAAGAATGCAAAACTCTTTGGAGCCCTTAATCTGAAAGGCTAATGCAGGACAATTTCCTGGTGTGACACATGAATCTAACATAACATGTTTGGTCTTTAAAATGATGACCGGATCTCAGCATGAAAAGTACCCCGTATTTGAGCAACTCTTACATATTTTATGTAGGCTGCAAGCAATGTTACATGCAATAGTAAAGACACCTTTCAGAGTGGAGTGGAAAACTATCTACTGTCTAAGTAGCCTTCAAGCACAGCAGAAGCCCAAGTCCGAAGACCTGTTAATTTTCATACACCTGAAGGTAGTGAGCAGGAAATATTCTGCAGTGCTGAGTTCTACGTTGGCATTTACACCTCTGTGGTGGTGCATTCCCACTCCTGCCTCCCTCCTGCTTTCCAGGCTGCAGTGTGATCTGAGATATGCCTGTTAGGCCTTGGCCTTGAAAACAGCATCTGGGCTCAGCTCTTTCCGAGCTTATCAGAAACACTGTCTGTTTCCAGGAATTGCTAACAAGCTCCTGTTTTCCTTATGGTCAGACTTGGAAAATACTCCTCTGGCCTGAATGGCATTACCATTCATGTTCTCACCCTTTCAAAGAAAGTGCTAAGCCAGACTGTGTCCAGAATGAAACATTGGTCTGACTGAATCCCCCTCGCAACCCTATAAACAGTGGTCCCAAATGGGGCACTTGGAGCTCTCCTGGACCACAGCAGGCCTGTGACCAGCGGCGTCCGTCTGAGTGGGATGCCTCTCAGAGCAAGCAAACCCTCAGGTTGTCTACACCTGGAGGATCACTGAACCACAACTTGCTCTGGGCCAATACCCCCACTCCTCGAGGCCTGACCCTTCATCTGTTGGGAGATGCAAAAGCAGTATTTTCACGGACCTCTGAGGGGAATTTTTTCAAAGGTACCTCGCTTGCACAGCCTATTTCTGTCTGCGTGTGTGCCCGTGTACATACTGCCAGAGAAAATCCAAGAGAAATGCTGCTGTCTTAGATGTTTAAGTACCTTGGATATCCAAGTCAGGTCTGTAAGTAAGGTTAAATTATAAGCTTACTTAAATGCAGCTAAGTGTCCTTCTTCTGCTAAATTGTTGAACATAAGTTATAAGCTAAACTAAGTGTTGCTAAGTGTCCTTCTGTTGAGTTGCTAAGTTAGATGTTGAAGTTATAACTTATGTTAAATGCTGTTAAGTGTTATTCTTCTGTTAGATTGTTAAGGTTAAGCTATAAATTAATTTATAAGGTAAGTTTGGTATAAGTTAAGTGTTCTTCCTACATTAAATTGCTAGGCTTAGGGTGTAAGTTAAATTAAAGTTTGAGTGTTGTTAAGCTTTTAGGCTGTGTTCCTTTTTATTCTTGCCAGTGCTGTCTTTTGACACATGCACCCACACACACACACCCTGCTAAAACACACACACTACCCCTAGATAGTTTTCAGTTCATCTCTGTTTTGATTGCCTGGATATTGTTTGGTTTGTTGTTGCTTGCTTTCCCTCGTTACGCCTTAGCCGTCCTCTAAGTAGCGAAGTGGATCTTGCCAGCAAACTTGTCATGCTTTGTCGCTTAATATTAAATCAGACTTTTGCTGATACCATTACTGATGATTTTTTCAGTGATCTCAAACGCTTTCATTTGTAACAACTTCTAAGCCTAACTCTGCATTTATTCAGTCTAGTGTGGAAAAAGACAAATGTTTGAATATCAAGTTACATCACTTTTAACATCTTAACATCTGAGTGATCTATAAGCAATTCTGAAAAAATTTTCAGCACAGACTAGAAGCTGAATTGGGAAAAGATCAGTGCTAATCTCTGGAAAGGGTGAATCTGTACCAGACAGTTCAGATAAACAGCAGGAATCTATTTATATAGAGGTGTATGATAATGACCAAAGATTTGGGCTTGTTTCCTATTAAATTGATGAAACTCAGCATGGGGATTGCTTTTACCTAGAGTTAAGTATGGATAGCCTCCTTGAGGCATAAGCCTGAGCATCTCTGCAGAAAGGAGGAAACTGAAAGGAGCTCCACGTACAGGCACAGACTAAAGTCATTGTGCTCCTCCACTGGCTTTCTACCATGGGTTTGCTATTTTTTAACATTCAGTGTCCATATGCTGCATGTACCATTCACTGGTGTCAGGTGTTGAACTACAGAGGCACATTTGCTGTTGCACAATCAGGTAATTGGAAGTAAATAAAAATAGAAATTAGACCATTCTTATGTGCTAGTGAATAGGAACAAAATAAGAAGGCCCTTATTATGAAAGTTATTAAGGAAATTACCTTGGCTAAAATATCTCTTAGGCAGAGTAAGTTACTCAAACAGTATCAGAATATTTCGTGCTTCCTTCTACATTTGCACTCAATTGCATACCTTGCTTGTAACTTTGGTGGAGGACTGCAGACATACAAATAACAAAACTGTCAAGAGAAAATCATCAGCTACCATTATTTTGCTTCCCTTATTGACTAGTCATTCCCAGTTCCCCTTTTGGCAAGTGTCTCTTATAATTTTGATAATGCTGACAGGAGATGAAATATCCTAGTAACATAACCAGATGAGAAAATTCATGTGGAATTATAATGATCCACCTCAGACTTCTGGCATCTTTATAAAATTCACCCAACAAGTTTGATAATCAAATGTTCAATTCTCCAAAAATAAATGCTAAGGACAGAAAAAAAAGTATTTGGTAACTTTTTGAATTAGGTAAGTGGAGACAAACCATGCCTAAGTTAGTTGCTGTGGCAGGTTTTTTCATGTGGAAAACAAAAGTAACTTTCTGTTCTCAGCAGTAAAATTTACCACCATGTCATACAATTATTCTTCCCTTTTTCTCATTCCCTGTCTCCCAGGGAATTTTGTTCTTAGAAGGCAATAGCAGCTTCTGATAGAAATCACAATAGTGCATTATAATTACAAAGGAGAAAAGTAGTGGGTATGCCAAAAAACAAACAGAAACTATATATATATATATAGGGGTGGAAAAAATGTGTGTCTGAGTCAGATTTTGGTGTCTTTTTCTTTGATTTTTTTTTTCTTTGTTTGTTTCTGGACTTCTTTTTTTTTCCATCTTTTTCTGCTGGGGAAGAAGATTGTGGAAGATTTCAAAGTTAAAGGGTATATCTTCAAGGAAAAAAATAAATGTCTATCTTATTTCCATGTAGAAATCCTTTCCTTACAAGCTTAAATGTGTCTGACTCCTTTTGGCATATATTTCCATATGAATTCCACGTCTGACCAAGAAAGCAGACCCCCAGTGGTTCTGGGGCTCTGCATAATCTAGGAAATCTGCAGAAAGTTCTGGAAAAATGCCCCACTGTGGCTCCAGTAGTTTGCTCTCTGCAACCACATTCTACATGCAGCTATTGAAGAAAAAACCAAAACCAAAACCAAACAAAAATACACAACAGCATCAAAACAACAATTAAAAAAAAAAATCCCTGGCTCTTATTTGTCTCCTTTTTTTTTTAAGCATAGGTTGAGGCAGGGAAGAGAAAAATCTTTCTTAAATGCTTGTTTCTTTCAGGCTTTTCATTCCATATTCAACTTTGCTTTATTTGCATGTTGAATAAATTTTATCCGCAGTTTTAATACTAGATGTTATTTATCTTGCATAACTATGAAAGTTGGGTGGCTAATTAAAGTAAGAAAAGGCGATGCTTTAATGTAATAGAGGTATAATATTTGGTTTAGTTCTGCAGCCACTCAATTAACCTTAGATTGCAATGAAGATTCTCAGAATGAGTTTGAGAAGACTATGTAACAAATGTGCTAAGCAATATTAACAAACATGAGAATTCTCTGGTTGCTGTCTTGGCCTTTTGGGGGATTTTTAAATGGATCTGATCTTGTGTTTCTGAATTTCTATGAGGCCGAAATGTGCAGTCTTGAAAAATCATCGCGACGACTTGGAAACACATCCAAGAAGCTAATTTTTTAACTACAAGGTTTTGGGCCAGGAGCAATAGCAAAGTCACTTGCTCTGTAATGACTGTGATGATTGAAAAACACCTGCAGAGTAACTCTTTCTTATCAAAGAAAAATTAATAACTAGTATCCAGTCATGGTCAATACAGCATGTGGAAGAGTTGATTCAAGTGTCAGTGGTGAGGAAAGGCAATATTGGCTAATTTTTGCAGGAGTGCAGTGGGTTTTCTAGGGTAATTTGCTGAGAATGCAGGTCAGCTAGGGCAAAGTACGGTATGAGAGTAGATGAGATGATTTTGTTAAAGGAAAATGGATATGATGGTGTGGGAAAGAACACAGAAACGATCAAACTAAGGGCTGCCTTTAATAACACTGAGTGAGTTCTGGGTAAGGTGCAGTAGAGTCAGGCCTCAGATTCCAGTGCTGCTGCCAGCTGGATTCCTGTCTATATACATCAGATTTTGAAAACAGAATCTTGCCCAAAGCACGTGAAAAATTTGATATATATGACGGAAAAGGATTGTAACATGTGTACTATTAAACTAGTATAATCTACCAACTGTTTACTTCTGGAATGCAAGAGTGAGTGGTGTGTGGACAACTCACTGTTTATGCATAAAGAGCTGCATTGTTTGAAAATGTAGTGTTGCATGGCAAAAGATTCTACTCCTGACGGATATAAGAGTAAAATAGACGGTTTAATTTGAAAGATGAGATAGGTTAGAGAAGCTGCATTTATATGCTAATAACTTGCAGAAATTTGTGTATTATAAAATAAAGTGACGCACTTTTAATAAGCAAAAAACTAAATGCTTGCTATAGAAAGTTTTTTGCTACATAGTTTGCATGCTAAAATGATACATGGCAACTTGCTTAAGAAACTCCCACCATCTGGAGATGTGATATTATGTATTTGTAAAGATTTTGTGGAGATTTTTTTTAAGAAATAATTCCCAGTACCTAAATAGAGCTGTTGGGTGAAAGAAGAGGAATGACAATTTTCAATTCCTCCTATTCAGCAAAAAATTATTTCTTCATATCACAACAAAAGGGTAAAGAACCTGAGTCCCAGGAACATTTGACTTTTCTCTTGTGCTATATGAAAGTGAACAGCAAAGCAGCAAATGCCTGATCCAAATCAACAGCACTTGTAAAGTGCTCCAGGTTAGCCTAACACTCCTGCCCAGACGAACCTCAGAAGTTGAAGAAATGAAAGTCCCCAAATGGGCACTTAATTCACTGGAATGATTGCAAGCTTTTCTCAGCAAGTGTTTTCAAAGATTTCTGACATGTTCAGAAAACGGAACCGAAATTACAATAATTTGATGCCTAGGGGCTGCAGTGCAGCAGAACTGAACAAATATGTGAGAAGGAGTACCCCTTCCCTGAAGCAGATGTAGTTTGTGAATTATACATCCTCCAATATGTCCTGATTTCTGGTTTTGAGTACCCCTGGGATTCCACGCAGGCTGCACAGGATGACTGGCATGCAGTTTTACAGGGTGAGTGAGAAATATATGCTTTTCATGAATTTCCCCACCTGCCACCCCCACTTAAGCATGAACAAATTCTGAAGGAATCCACCACCAGAAAGCTTTCCTGCTTTCTGCATCTCGCGCACTGTCTTAGCCTTGTGAATGAAAACAGGCAGGAAGGGCAGGAGAGCAGCTGCTCAGGATGTTCTAGGGTGGGCATCCCTGAAAGGAAGCAGAAAATCAACTGCAGAAGTGGTAGCCTAGTGCATCCTCCAGATAAGTTTGTGATGCTAATACTTGATACTTCTCTAGTTCAAAAGTTGTTTTGTTTTTGAGGCCGTCTTTGTCAGGGACCAGATGCTCCCTGCTGACAAGTGCAGGGGCCAAGGATGACAGAGGCAGGCAGAGGGAAGTGTGTATCTGCACGATGGCTTGAGCAATGACCAAGGAGCGAGACCCTGAGCTTTAATGTACCTCCTGAGCCAAGGGATAAGGGGTGCTGCAAGAGTCATCACACAGCTCTTTCTCACAAAAAAGTTGTTAACACTGGAGTTTCACCTGAGGCTGCTTGGCTGCACTGTGGCAGAGCCAACCATGAACACAGGCAGCTAAACCCTGTGAAGCACCATGGAAGTGTCCCCTCCTCACTGGGCCCTGGCATCCTACAGCATTTTAAAAAAAACCTAATCTCATTTAATTTTTAAATTTAAATTGCTCCAGGCTCTTGGAACTCATAATACAATATTTCATGGGTTGTCTTTTATAATCATCTTTCCACCGATTGGACTTTAGATTGCGGAACAGGAAAACATACTGCAAATAGCAGTGTATCAGGCAGGCTATTAAAGTCGATGTCTTTCAAATGCTCAGTTAGAAGTAAGCAGAATAAACACATGTTATGAAATTACATTCTCAACAGAACATTACAACTGCAGAAAGTTGAAATGGAAAACTCTTAACCTTGTCTTGGCTGACTGTTTTGATTCCAGTATAACACGCCACCAGTGAAGATGTGTGATTCCCTGTCCCCATTCCTGTTGAGTCTGTTCTCCAGTTCCAAAAATGAATGTGGCAGCCACACAGTCTTCCTCTGAAACTTTCCCTTTCACACCTCCTTCTGACACTACTTCTTCTACCAAACCAAACAGAAAGGGATGGAACAGAGCAGCTGCAGTGGTGGGGATGGAGGTTTTATGTGCGTATGTGAAAGAGGCAATGCTTTCCCTTGGCCCTAAAGCTGTGCTATCATATTAACTCAGTTTGGTACCATGTGAATTTGAGATGCCCACACTGGCAGAAAAGTGAAATATTGTGAGAACTGAGCGTGAAATGTTGCAAATTGTTCAGATGAGACATCTTGTAACTGGAGAAAACACCTCGAGTTATACTCGAATGATCTTGACAGTTTCCAAGGGTGAACTCCCCCATCTTTCAGTTTTCTCTCTCCTCTCCTCCCTTTTTGACCTCATGTAGTACCAAAATGACCAAGAAAATAGAAAAGTCAGGGTTTAGAAACCTACTACACTGACTGCTCTGAGTCTGCAGGAATGAACGCAGATTTGACTTGAACTAGTCAACAAGAAATATCCCCCTTTTCCTTTGCAAATGTGCTACCTATTATTATTATTATTATTATTATTATTATTATTAATTGATTGTGATTTTTTTAGCTTTGGGTTCTGTGGTGAAACAAGTCTGGGTTCTGACAGACCTGTCTAAGTGACATCTTCCCATAAATCCACCCAGGAGCAGATGCAGCTCTCATGCTGGTAAGCCAGCCCTTGTCCTGTCGTATCTTGTGACAAATGACAGGTGTGAGACTGCCAGTATGGCTGCAGACAGCAGGCCAACCTCTTCTCCGAGGAGTGCTGCAGGTCCAGTTGGGTCCTTCTGCCTGGAGGGACAAAAAGGCTGGGGAGTTTATGTGAGATGCAGGGAGAGAGCTAAGCACCCTCGCAGTGTTTCTCTGCTCCCCACTCCAATTGTGAGCTCCAGTTTTGAGTTAGAAGCTGGAAAACGGCAGAGAAACAGTTAATACTAGAGTCATGGAGGCTGTGCAGACCTACAGCAGTTTGTTCATATTCCTTTTAAGTGCTCTCCTCTTGTACACACCGAATTAGGGTTGGGCCCAAACTGCCAATTTCCTGTACCCAAATGCAGCTAAAATGGCTTTTATGTAAATGTGTGCAGTCCTTTTACGTTCACATGATATTTTTTTTTGCTGAGCAAAAATTTGTTGCTTAGGCTCTAGATGGCTTTATATTCTCTGGGTATTTTTTTAAAATAGGTAATGCATCTCCACTTGCTCTGTATGAGCCAGTAGTTAAGAGGAGAGAAGCTGTGTCAGATGAGCTAGCTACTGTTCAGAGTGCAACAGCTGCTCTTGGGTGGCTCTTCCTGAGATCTGAGTGCATTGTGACTCTGCAGATGTCTTATTAAGCAGTTCTGACCTCCTTTCCTCTTCCTCTAGTTTAGATTTTGAACACATTATAAAAGTGAATCTCTTGCCAGTACTACAAAGCCAATATTTTGGTCAATTAGTAAAAAAAAATTTCCTATTTGTATTAATTACACATATGAAAACTTCTGAAAAGTAATGTGTACTGTGATTCAGTGTGAATCTTTTGTGGCAGCAACCAGAAAAAAAAAGCTCAGAATTTGGCAATTCTTTTGCTATGTTTATAGTTGCCTGTTTTCAACTCACTGGGGAAAAGCAACATTTAGGGAACTTCTTGACTCTGTCCTCTGTAGCAGAAGGAATGGAATACAAGGTGGTTTAACTTGCATTGTAAGCAATCCTAGATTTTTAAAAATAGATCAAGTGTCGTCTCCCTGATAGTTACTGAGTTGGCTGCTTCAGTCACTTACCAGTGAGAGGGACGCTATCAGTGCTTGAAAGTCTGGTGGGTTAGCAAGAAATCGAGATAAATGAGCTCTCTGACCCAGAAAGTTTTAAAAATTCCTCTGACCCTTGTATCAAGAGAATTCATTCTTGAGCCTGGAAAAACCTCTCTGCAAGGAGCTGGCAGTTTAAAAACACTGAAGCTGAACTCCTCAGACACAGCTGCTCATTACAGGCTATTTTGTTTCACAGTCTTCCCTGCAATACAGTTCAAGTTTCATGGTGATTTCAACAAGCCCTTGGAAACAGCTGCTGCATTTTAACAGAAGACTCCTGCTTTCTTAGGCTGCTGAGCTTTCCCTTAGAGCAATTGACAGAATGACTAATTTAAAAAAAAAAAAACAACAAACATGGGGTTTCATCATTTCATTTTCAGAATATGATTTTGGGACCAGTCTAAGCTAATTGAACTTCCTCTTATGACACTGGGATTGACAGTATTTATAGCAACCTAATTTAAGTTTTCCCTTCCCCAAATGGATATGCTGTTAATACTAAGTTTAAAGAAGTACTTGGATCTCCCACCAGGCTCAGTTTTCTGGTCTAGAAGTGGTTTTCAGGCAGCTGCTGGAAGACAACCTTGCACTCTTAATAATAAGCTTGCTCATCTTCAGCTGCTCTGGAATTTCAGTCTATTGGCAGAAATTAATTTGTGCTGCAGGACTATGGATTTGTGAAGTTAAAAGTTATTTTTAGGTTCTTCTCGTGGCTGTGCTGTGAGTAGCAGGGAAAGTTTTTGCACCTTATGATTATGAATATCCCCTCACTATTCATGTTCACCTGCCCCTCCCCAAACTTCATTAAAAATGAGTTAGGCTTCCTTGGTGTAGGTGTTTTCAGACTCCATGTGTATTCTCAAGTCTTTCATTGTACCCAACACAAAACTTGCCTGTAGGTAAAAGAAAAGATAAAACAACACTTGGTCAACAGGATTTCCTGTCACAGACTGAAGACAGTTCAGAAGATGGTCACAGTGTCATCATCTGCATTTTGTTAATGAGCCTCTTCATCTCCTTTATCTTTTCAACAACCCCTGTAACCATAGTTTCAGAAAAATAAGTCCTGTTGACATTTGTTATAAAACAGGAGATTTTCATAGACTCTGCACAAACTTATAAAAGAACTTCTAGATGATAAAATAATTCCAGATTGTCCAGTATTTTGTGTGCAAAAAGACTGAATTTTATTTTAAAAAATCTTTTTAACTCCTCAGTTTTCTTACTGAAATAAGCAGCCATGCTGTCTTATTCACTTTTCTTGAGTGCTTCTACCTCCACAAAGGAGAGTGAAAGGGCTGCTATCAGTGGTGTAAAGGTAGCCAGCAAAATCTTGATACTAGAAAGTTTCCACTAACTGTCCAGCCAGGTCCTTAATTCTACTTCTGTGGCTTTTGAGGGAAAAGTGCTGAGAGCTGTAGCCAAAACAAAACCTATATGTCATTTCTAAGCTTCATGACGTGGCCAGAGGTAAAGGATCAAGAATAGTTATTCACTCCTGAGGTCTGCTATTGAGTTGGTTTCCTCGCTGACGTGAAGACTACAGCTTACACCAGTACAAGGCTCCTCACCCATGTGGATGCCGTGTTCATTACGTAACCCCAGCACCAGAATCTGTATTGCTCAACAGGGGTATCCACTGAAACACCACATCCATGGAGAACTGCTGCATCTTCCCCTGAAGGTGCAGGTCATGCCAGAAACACTGCTGTTGTCCAAGACAACAAAATCCAGTTACTTACTTCATTTCTGCTTCCCACACACCCAGCTGCTGCTGGGCACACGTCTGTAAGTGGCACACAGTATTCCTGCAGACTGCTGAACATTGTCTTTACGACTGCAGTAAGTCTAAACCAAAGCCCTTAGCTGCATCAGCCTCTGATCAGGACTGTAAAGCAGCAAGAGAGAATTGCATAGGGCTGAGACTATATTTCTACTTTGTGCTAAGAAATAACAGACCCAGTGTGTGTTCCTTACTCTAGCTGCCTGCTGTGAAGCTATGGAAGGCTTAACTCTTCTCAGGGATCCATCCACTATTTAGTGGTACTGGAAAAAAAAAAAAATTCTAGTTTCTGCCAGAACACAGTTCCCAAAGGAACTCACTGCCATAATAAATGAATTTTTATTCCAGTGTAATCATGGCCAGAATTATCACTTATCAAACAAGTTTAGACTAAGGTAGTTATTTGTTTAGGAAGATAGAACAGCTTTCAGTAATAAGAATATATTTTAAAATATGTGATTTTTGCACCTGCCTAAGAAATACAATATTTCTGACCTACAATTTTTGAGGTTCAATTTTGGAGTTGTAGTGCTAAGATTAATCTTCTTTGATTTTGCTCTCCTTCTTCTCCCTGTCTCCTCTTTTACCAAGGTCTCATGTCTGAAAGCACTCAGTAACCTTTTTTTTATAATCTCATACAGGAAGCACAGAGAAAAAGGAAGACATCCTTAAAGATTTAGGTCCATATGTCTTCTGAAACAACGTGTTTAGGAACTAAAAATCCACGGCTTTTCATTCTAAATGAGATTTCCTTAAATTTAAAAGAAATTTTTGGTTGAATGTACACAATTTTGAAAGAAATATGTCTGGGATAGCATATTGTTTACTGGTATCAGATGCTAAAGAGCACAAGCTGAGTGTCTTTAGATATGTGTGATGCTGGCTGAGGCTGCCTGTGGCACCAATGTACCAGGGGATTGGAGGCCACAAGAGAAACAAGCACAGTTGTTCCATGTTTTGTTTGCCATCCCTGGATCTTCACATTAACTCTTGGTTGTATTCAGCCTTGCATCTTGCTCTACAGCTGCCAAAGTTATGCTTCATATGGGAAGTAGAGGACTGCTCTCCACAAGGAAGACTGCAGTTAATATTAATTTTGCAGTATGATACTTGAATTTGCTTTGCAATAGGATACTCAACATTCTCACTTAGTATGTACTCAATATGAACTACATATTTTCCTTTTAGCATTAACTTATTTCAAAATACCCAATTCTGCAACATAAGTGAATTCGATTATACCATGTTGGCTTTCCATCGCATTTGAGAGAAACTCCATTTCACTGTCAGAGAATACAGTAATTAGGGTATAACTATTTATTTTCATTTCTAATTTCACCTTATCACTAAGGTCTGATTTTTCCCCCTTGTTTTCTGTTACTGTTCACCCAGGTGTTTACCTCCAAGATTTATTCAAGTGACTGGAAGGATAGATGATCTTTCCTCTTTCTGCAACTAATTTTGATAGCAGAAAAAAGAAGGCTTCCATTTCAAAAGGTCATGCAAGAGAATGTCTGTCTTCTTTTTGAGTTGTAGTACTAAGCAACTCTGCCTCTTGCAGTGCTGGATGTCTTGGATTTGCTTTGAAGAAAAAAATAACAACAAACCACCATCTACCCTACCCCTTCCTATTTTCTTTACTAATTCTCCATGAAATGAGATGAATAGAATGCCTCAAGTAAAATGTAACATATTTAAGAGAATGGGGAATCAGTATCTGCAGCAGATGATTCAAATACAGTTCAATTTTCATTATTTGTGGGGTGCAGTCAATTATGTTGAAGTTGAAGCTGATCAAATTAGATAATGGTATTTTTGCTTACACCACAGGCAGCAGTTTCATTTGTTCACAGAACACATATAATAATTAAACAGACAGTATATTTGGAATTCAGGGGAGTGTGCTGTTGTTTAATGAAGCAAAGTACTTTACAAATATTACAATATCTGAACTATCAGGAAATTTGATAGAAGCTAATGCATTCTCTAAGCTCTAAATTTAACTGGCTATTTATGTGCTGGCATATGGATTTAGGAGCTATATCTGGAGTCTTTTAAGGCCAACATAAAGAAGTCAAGATTTCTCCAGAAACTTACGCCCAGAGGTGTATGACCATGCAACTGTGTAAAAAGAGTAATACTAAGTCCTACGTCTTGGTTTGAGACAAATTTAGAGAAAAATATTTTTTGATGGAAAGCAGGTTGTAGTTACCCTTCCCCAACTACGTTTGGGAAAAGAAAAATTTTTTGGGAAGAAAGTGAAGAAGAAAAGAAAACAATTTATTTAACAAACACACAAGAAAAGAATAATAATGCAAAATAATAAAATCTTTCACTGTGCAGAGAAATGTGGAAGAGTTTAGAGTCTTCTTTTTTTCTCTCTTTGGAGCTTGGTTGGCGTGGAGGACCCCCCCTCCAGGCCAGTGGAATGTCTCCCAGTAAGGTTTTGATGTTTTGGTGTTTTGAACAAGTTTAGAAGAGAAGTAAAGTCTAAGGAAAACTCTGTCTTTCTTTTTTTTGAAGAAACAGAGCCAAGAGTTGGCTGGAAAAAGTAAGCAAGGGTGTTTTTTCCTGCTCTCTACCGCAGCAGTTATTACTCTCTGCAGTAGAAGAACAACAGAGAGGAGTAGTGACTTTGAAGCACAGAACTGTTTTGAAAAAGTTCTTCTGGCTGGTTTTTTTTTTTTCCCCTCCTTTCTCAGGCTCAGTTTAAAGGCACAGAAAGGCACAAGATTCATTTTCTGGGCATAGAGTGCCCAGAAATATGGGCAATATGGGATACATCATAAAGTCACACCAAGACATCCTGCTAACAGCATTGAAACTTTGAAGTTTAATTACTGTGTTTAGGAAAATCAGGGTGTACTTTATAGTCACCAATAATTTGGTTTATTTATTGGCATCTGTTTTCTCTACAATTATTTTTCACACAGCATCATCCAGTGAATTTTTTTTTTAAATCCATGGTAAATAAAAGCTAGACAGGTGTTCAGATTTAATGAACTGGTGGCTTTAGTAAAAGTGGTTGTGGAAAGAAAGTTCTAAAGAGGAAACTTTAGAACTGATGTACCAAAATTATATTTACAAGATTTTATTTCTAGTAAAGAACTAATGCTAACTGTTTTTTGGGAGAAGAATTTTGGTCTGTTTTAGTTCTTGCATCTATGAATGCAATACACATCCTGTGGATTGGAGCCATAATTATGTGACTGCAGAACTGTGGACTTTTTTTTCAGTTAGGTGAGTGCAATAAAATATCTGGATACATAGTTATTGAAGACATGTTTATTGAATGCAAGTGTCTAGGAGAGCACTACTGTGGTGTACTGGGCTTTCTTCTCCTATGAAAGCCCAAGTTTGGGGATATCTGGTAGAGTGGAGATGAGGCAGGAAGAAATTAAAATCTTTGTTGTTGTCAGGCTAAAGACAACTGCACAATTTATATCTCTTTCATTACCTTGTCTTCGTGTCCTTTATGATTCTGTGATCTCCAGGCAGGGTGGGTTGAGGTGTCCTACCATAGCAGTGAACATACACACACTGAAAACCAGAATAATATCTAATATAGCTAATATCACATTATATGGAGAAGAAATCAAAGCATCAGTGGTAAATGTGGGCTGAGAGAAGAAAGTAGGCTTCTTTATGTGTACATGAGCAAACGTTGGTTTGCTTTAGCATTTATCTGGCTAGGTAACTCTGCCCTGAAAAGCTGTGTTATTAGGTAGTCAGGGCCTGGTTATTCCTTGCAAGAGCTGGATCCTCAGGCGGTTTCTGTTGGGCAACAAATCTTTTGGTTCCTGCACTCAAGGAAATGCTTATCTGTCAGTCTTTGTGAATTATATGGAAGGTGTTGAGTGATGCGTTTGGAGAAAGGTAGAGGGGTTTGAATTTGGGGTTTTGGTGACCATTTTTTAATTGGCTTGTTGGAGAGCTGGGAATTTTTTTTTTTT
>VZRF01011221.1:0-111248 GCA_013396875.1 Vireo altiloquus | reverse complement strand
TTTTTTTTTTTTTTTTTTTTTCTTCTTTAAGAAGCTGGTGATATCATCCTGACTGTTTTGGAATATGACATCAACTTTCTTGCAACAAAGACACGTTTTAGTCTTTTAGACCAGTTTGTAACAAGCGAGCTCAAAACTCTCTGAAGCTTGGTAAAGTTACCAGCAGTGCAGATCCAGCTGTGCATGAGCTGAAATGGTGCTGAGGTTTAGAAGCATCCATGAGAGCTCCCATTTGATTAAGCTGACATTCAGCACCTATTCATCTGCAAGGCTCACCTCTGGCCAGAAATCCCCCTCTTTTTTCTCTCACAGCTATACTAAAACTTGCAAGTATTTGTAACAAAAGTCCAGATATCACAAAAGGATTTCCCATTATTATTCTTGTCTTACTGGCAACATACTTTGAATCAACATAGACTCTTCTCTTTCCTTTTCCAGCTTCATCTGTTGCTGCAGGCATTTTTGTATTGGGCTCTGTGGAACTCTCCAGGGAAGTTTGCCACTTGTTTGGTCTCTGGCTGCCTTCTCTCAGGGGAAAATAACTGCAAGGTGGTAAAGACTGAAGTTCTTGGGTGAGAGTTCCAAAGCAAATAGAGAAATTGCAGAAACTCTCAGGAATTTAGGAACAGAAGAAAAATAGCAAAGGTTAAATATTTAGGTAAATTAATTTTAGAAATACATTTTATTTCATCTTAAATCTTGAAAACAAGTTTTCTACAGTCTTAGCTTCTTATTTAGCTTTCCTAATGCTAGATGAAAACCGTTGGAGGCCAGGAAAGCCGGAAAAATTCTCCTGACCCTGTGGGGATTCATTTTATCCCTAGAGCCCTGCAAAATAGCTTAGCCTTTGACCTAAGTCTCTGGGAGCACCTCCCCTCACTTCTGGATGAGCTGAAAGCATCAAAGAAATGAAAGGATTTTTGTTTAGTGTACCACAGAGTGTGCATTTGTAGTTTTAGATTTTGCTCTATATATTATATAGAGACAACATGGAGAATTCAGAGTGTCGGCTTCTCCTTGTTTTTCTTCTTCTCCTTCTTTCTTTCTTCTCTGACCTAAGTTCCTGTGATTTATTAATTGGTAGAAAGGACTTATTGTAGAAGAGGCATGTTAATAAAATTGACACTTTTTGTCTTTAAAGACAAAATAGAACACGCAGAGATTGTTAATTGAGTGATAAAGGTATAAAAGCCACCTGCCCTGAGCACCAGCAGCCATTGTGCTCCTGGAAGCAGCAGCAGAGGCTGTGCTTCTGAAACTTAGATAAGAAATAATAAACAATCCTTGAAGCAGCAGGAAGAAGTCTCGCTTCGTTTTTTCTGACATGAGAGGTTGAGAAGGAAGATCACCAGGCCAGGAGTTGAGAATGGGGCCGACAGGCCCTGACAAAAAACAGTCTTCAAATACTTATGGTTTTGGTACCCATCCAGGTCAGTTGCTGTGTCCAAGGAGTTACAGTGGATATATATAGAGACTTCAAACCTTGTAACCAACATAATATGGAAAGTGAAAGGAAAACTCTGGGGCACAGAAGAGCACAGAAATCCAAAACCTTAATAAAGGTTTCCAGGTGGTTTGCACTATAACTTGAGAGAGTCAATGAGATTACTTTGGATAAAAGATATGTTGGGCCAAAGATGCTATCTCAATATAGCGTAAAAATTGTACTAATGAAATTAGCACACTGACATATCAGCCTTTTTTAATAAAAAACCCCAGACCAACACCCCCTTAAAAAAACCTCCAAAACCCAAACAAGAAAGAAAGGCAGGAACTGTTATGACAAAAGCTTTGGTTATGTGAGAGTTGTGCACTTCCTTGTTTATCCTGCGTGACCCTGACTGCCAAGGTTAGGTGTCAAGGATTTGCAGGCCATGTATCTGAAAGGGTATGTCTTTTTGAAATATGATATACAGATTCCATGTGCTTAGCAGAGAGCTGCCAAGAGATTACTGGTAGAAATACTGGTAGAGCAGCAGGTGGCCTATGAGCTTAGGAGTCCAGTCTACATTGAAACCTTGAAATTCCATGATAGTTTCATGTGGCAAACTTGGTGGATGAGTTTCCCCCATGCTTTTAAACTTGTATAGACTGAAATGCATTTGAGAGAGAGTAGGAATTGTCTCACTGTTCAGTGACATCCTAAACACAAGAAAACCCCAATCTTTTCTCACCAGAGTAAACTCACTTTGCCTTATTGTCATTACAGATCATGCACAATACTAGTAATAAAGAAAACAGAGAACAGTGTATTGCATCTGATGTTCACATCTATTGATTTCAAGAGCCTGTTGCTGTATTAGGCTGCTTTCTGTTTAGTTCTCTGGTAGATGTCACATAGTTTGAAGCAGAGTGAGCAAGGTAACTGCAAAGATGAACAGATTTGTGTAAACAAATGTGAGTTTGTACACTTCAAACAAAATCCAGAAAAGTAGTCTTCTGTTACTGAAGTGAAGGAAAAGAGCTAATAATGTATTAAATACCTTACATTAAGTTAAAAAAACAAAACAAACCTTATGGGAAAGTAAGTTGTGTAAAAGCACAGAACCTGAAAGGTCAGCTGGTGAAACTGCCCATCTTCAATGCTGGCTCCTTATAGGACTAGTCTCAAAAGTGCAGAATCATTCCACTATTTCTGGAATTTTTTTTTTGTTCATTCTTTCTGTTATAGAAGAACTTTTAAAGTAATTATCATTTTTCTTCCCCTTTTAAAAATGTTATAGGCTTTTTTTTTTTCAACATCTCTTTTGTTCCCACAACACCAGACTGGGGACAGGAAGAGCCTAGGACTAACTTCACACGAGGTATTTAACAATGGCATTTCTTCTCAAACCATTTCTGGCACTTGCATCATTGACCTGCCCTCTGTCTAGTTTGCTTTCAAACCCCACCAGAAACAGCTTTGTTTTTTTGGTTTTTTTTTTGTAATGTTACACTTGCACAGTGTTGCCTGATTGCAGGAGTTCAGACTGTCTGTGACTCACAAAGGAAGGAGCTAAGCACCAAGCTGCCCAGGGCTCTTCCCAGACAATAAGACAAGAAAAAGGCTGTGGGAAAATATGTGCTTACTACTTTCTACAGGGATCTGAGCCCACTTTTGCTGCTTTCTGAGAGAGAGCATCCTGCTATGGAAAAAATGAAGTTGATGAATGGGTAGCTATTACAGCATGTACCCAGAAAGTAGCAGGAGAAGAAATCTGCTTGCTGGCGTTTGCTCTAAGTATCTTTATATTTCAATCCTCTGAGGACACAGAGAACATTAGGCAGCTAAACCCTGCAGAAATGAAAAATATCTTTTTCCTACAAATGTCATTGCTACCCTGCTTTGGGGTTAATGCAAATGTTCCTCCCCCCCATCACCTGCCTGAAGAAAAAAGGACGTCTATTTACAGCTATGGGTGGTGCTCATCCATCCCTGATGGGTTAGAAATCAAATCTTAGTGAAAAGAGTGGTATTTCTTATAAATTACTATTGATAAATAACTTTATTTTTCTCAAAGGCTTCCCTTCCATAAGAGAGTTATCTAGCAGAAATTCCAGGGCTTACAATACAAAAAATTTATTCCTATAAAAATTTCTGGCAGTCATCTTGGAAGTTATTTGGAACAATAATACACATGCAGCTTCAGTGAAGCTTCTGGCTCTGTTTAAGTGAATTAAACAGAGTAGTGGGAAAATGTTTCTTCATTCACAAAATCAAATCACTACATTCTTTGTTGGGCTTCTTTGTGTAGCTGCTTCGTACTTAGACTTGTTGCTCAGCCTTTTGACTTTGTCAGAACAGTTCGGAGCCAGAACTGTTCAAAGAACTGTGGAAGAACTTGAGAAGTGCAAGGTGGGCTACTCTGTATCTGCTTGCAGGGCAGACAGCATGAGTCACAGGAGGTAGAACTTCATGTCCTGAATCATGCATTCAAATGCTACCAGTGAGTATCTGGCCATTTCATACACATATAAGAAACATTTTCACCATCAACGATATTTTTTTTTCCGGTCTATCCTTTTTGAATATTGTTTGAATATTGTATACTAGAGCTGCAGGAAGCTGATGGGCAAGTAAAGGTTCATGTGGGTGAAATGCGGGCAACAAAGAGATGCCCTCGTGCTGCTACCAGACACCAGACTCTGTTGCACTGTCTGCAGATATGGCCTATTTCCTCTCCATGGCAGATGTGAACATAGCCTTCAAGGGACAACTCAAATGTATCCATAGACCACTAATACAGAGGCTGAGAATTAGCCCCTCTCTGTCCTATTTTTACCTCTCTGAAATTCATTGCAGAAATTACTTGAAAAGTCTACCTTCTTTTTGCCCATCCATCTTCTGTTTCCCTTCAACTGAAAAAAATATCTGCAATTCTGGAAATGCACAAATTCATGCTGCTGTATTACAGTAATGGCTTCAAATTGAAAATAAGTATAGCTGAATTACTAAACACATTTTATAGGCTGGAGATAACAGGGTAAAAAGGGTTGGAAATATAACCCTGAATATATAAGTTCTAGAAAAGCAGTCTATTTCTTATGTTCAATTTTTTTGTTCATTTTTATGGACCTGATAACTGAAAAAAAAATGACCTAAATTCCTACCACTGTGCTTTCGACAACTGAACAGCTTCCTCTGCATGCAGACTGCAACTAGAAAGTCTGAAAGGACAGAAACTCCTCCAGCTGTTCTTCCATTGTTTTCCAAAGTATATCAGGAAATCATGGTAAAGCCTCTTCTCTCCAGACCTGACTAGGGACGATGTCCTGAGCTCAGAGGAAAGTGTTACAGTATGGCTGTCCAAGTGAATTCAATGGGCATAGATATTTTCTCTCATGTCTGTGGAACTGGCTGGGCAGCGGTGCCAGCTGAGCAGCCTCAAGTCAGTGCAAAGGTACTGAGCCCTGCAGCAAGAAGTGCTTTCAAACATGTTGAAACCACCAGAACTGTGATGTGTTTGATCCACCATTACTAGCCACACTGACTGAAAGCTCTGTTTCAAAGAAATCCAGTGAAACTAGGTGGTTTGCTAGCACATTTCAACCTTGAGACTGTTTTCTGAACTTGCGTGGTTAGGAGTCAATCTACAAGACTTTTGTCTCACCATCATGCAGCACAAGTGAGACTCTGAACTCCAGCCAACATGGACTGGGCTAATTGACATCTCTTCTTGCGNGTAGATTAAATGTTTAACCACCTACAAGCCAAGTTCCTAAATCTCATTTCCAAGCCAGAACACTCTCCTAAGGTTTATGCCCCTTGAATCCTGGTAACTGGTTCTGGTGGAGTGTTGTTTGTTTCTGTCTTGAAAGCAGGCTGTTCTCTGAAATAGTCCTGCTGAGTGGTACAGCACTGTCCTCGCCTCCAGCAGAGAAGCAGACCCTGTGCTTTCTTCACAGTGGTGGCACAGCCTGCCACAATGAGTGACACAGTACCACCTTTCAGACGTGATAAGAAAAGCATATTTCAGTCTTTAAGACCATTTAAGAAATAGCAGAATGTAGGGGAGGTAGAACAGAGGTTACACACTGCTGCCCCACTGAGGGGCTGTGGCCACCTTCAGGCTGGGCCTTGCTCTCTGCTCCCTCCAGTAACAGGCCCTGGGCCAGGGGCCTGTCAAGAGCCCCAGGGCCACCTCCTTTCACATCAGTCCTGGCAGCTGTTTACCAGGGATGCTGACAGAAGCAACCACAGTTCCCAGTGCTCAGCAGCTGCCGGAGGAGAAAGCATCGAGCAAAGGGTTGAGGGTGAGCTGGAACAATGGAGAGAGTGGCATGCACCCTCTTGTCCTCAGTGCACTCATCTGTGTTAAGTGGCGTTTGCAAAAATGAAAAAATAAAATTTGGAGCTCCGATTGTTACTATTACATTACTAGGGTGCCATACTATTTGAAACTGCAGGTTAAGTTAAAGAGTGGTTCCAAGGTAGACTTCTTTTTCTCCTACATGCATGTCAAGTTCATGTGCTTATCATTGGACCGTTCTTCTTCCATCAGGAAAACTGATCTGCCACACTTCATTTTGTGCAGATTTGTGGTACTGAGAGCACACACAGTGATGTTTTGTGAGTTCCAAATTGCTCCTGAGATATATTTTTTGTTTGATTTTTGTGTGAGACCACTTGAAACCCCATGTCTTGCAATTTATATTAGCCTATGCAGGCTAGGGGCCCATCTTTTTTTAGAGAATAATCTAGCACAATCTCTTTCAGGTCTTCTCGACATTTCTATTAGAGTTTGGAGCTCTTTGTTAAAAAAATCTTGCCCCATCTGTGTGATGATCAGCCTTCATATTACTCGCACATTTTGAGAACTTCTCTATATAAGGTGGTAAGATTATTATCACCTTATAGTATTAAACACATAGCATGTGTCTCTATAATTCATTATCAGGAAGTATAATTGCACAGTCTCTTACATTCCATTACTCCCCATGAATTTCACATCTGGAGTGAGGCTTCACTTAAACCTTTTTTAAGCTCTGAAGCCTGTAGCTGGTCAATTTGTCTACTCAAACGTTTTAACTCCATTATTACTCCTAGTGCTATATGATGGTTGGTCATTTACCTGGCCTGGAGCTGCTTTTTTGTTCAGAGACCTGCTTTGCTGTAATCCACATAGAAGAATATGCATCTCCTTTTTAGACTCAAGGTACTTCAAAATTCAGGTTAGAAAGGGAACAGTAGGTCAGAATAGGCATACTCTTATAAAGTAAAGTAGAACCTTTTAATCTAACTAAAAGCTTGTAGCTCGTCTCATGTATAATTGAAAACAGTATAGATTCTCCTAAATATTTGAAGATACTAATGGGCTTAAGTGAATTTGAATGAAAGGGAAGGCTCATAAAGCTTCAGTTCTCCATCTGATTTTGTTACTTGCCATGGCTAGTTTGCAACAGGTTCAAGATTGTGACTTATGTTTTTTCTTTCACTGATGCTGAGTTGCATATCCTTCAATGTGCAGAAAAGCTTTGCAGTCCTCTGCAGGAGAATCTTCTTCATCTAAAGGCCTGAAAATTATTGATCTAATAGAGCTTCAGCTATATCACTGTAACAAAGTCTAATATACATCAGTATGTTGATGCTAATTCTGGTAACTGCCTCCATTTTAGCATGTCTACATACCCTAGTACAGACCACTCTGCACCTGCTCCATCCATGTGCTGTACTGTCCAGCTGCAAGCAATTCTTGGCAGGGAATCAAGTGTCTGCATTGGGCTTGATGCTCTGGTAAGCCATAATTCTTGAGCAGAGTCGCATACATTAACACAATCCTCCTCTCCTATTTATTATGATCACCTTGCACACTGGGCTGCTCTTGAGAGATGGGACTTTTTCCTCAGGGCTGTGCTAATTCCCTCTATAGTGAGAGAAATCTATTCTTTCTGGAGTGAATAAAACCCCATGGTTTCCGGACCAAAGATGGGAAAGTGAGATGTGCAGTGAGGCACTCAGGCAGGTCAGAGCCAAACCTGTGCACACCTGACAGCACAGAATCTTTTAAGTGTCTCTTTTTTGTTATTCTCTCAGTCATGGAGAGAGTTAAAATCATAAGGATGCCCCTTAAGAGATTTATAATAAAAAGGTTAATACACATTATAGCTTAGTTTTCTCTGAATTTGTGCTAACAGATATGGAACCACATTCATAAGCCCTAATTGACAGATATAGGTTAATTTTATTGTGCACATATAAAGTTCTGTGTCCATACAGGTTGGTATTGAGTGTGTGTCAGCTCCACCTCAGGACTGTTCAGATATGGCAGTGCTCTTCCCAGGCTAGAGCTGGCTTGTAGCTGGGTAGCCAGGAGTGCTGGCTAAAATTTGTGTCCGTTTCCACCTGAGCATTTAGGTATGCCGATGCAAAGGTGGAATTCTGAAAATGACACATATGAGTGTTAAGTCTTCCCTACCTTCACCTCTACTTCATTGCTTGTCACCCCTTAATAATTATTTTGAGTGTGGATGAAAAGGACAAAAAGACTTTAAGGACTTGGATGTAAAAAAATTATAGATATTGACCAAAAAGCTTGGCAGATGTAGAGAACATACTTACTAATCGGAAAACCTTCCATGGATAAAACATACAAAGAATTTTTCATAACTTTTAGTTAGAGGAAAAGAGTTTTCAAACAATTTTAATTTTTAGCATTGATAAGGGTTACAGATTTTATTCTGAATTTTAGACACATTGAACACCTTTTATTCTTTTATGCTTAGATATGCTTTTAATGTGTGGCATATCAATTTGAATGTTTACACATGATCTGACATAGAAAGAGTCTTACAATATGTAAAACAGTATGCTTATCACTTATCTTTGCTCTAATGACGACAGTGATTCCAACCCAGTTTGGGGAGCCATAGTTTTGAAATAGCTCACAAAGTATGGACCTCCAGAAGGCTTTTAGAGCTCCTAAGCAGGATGCCAAACTTTTAGATAGTAAATTTCTTTCCATCTTAGATACATCCTTATGGAGCAGCAGGAGGTAAAGAAAAGCTGAGTTGCCCAAGTCTGTCTGGAACAATCTGCAGACTTAAAATACAATGATTTACAGAATCAAGAATTGCAGAGCATTTGCAAGCATAAAACATATGAATGTATTATTCTGATTTTGCAAAACACCTAAATGTAAGTAAAAAGTACTATTTAAATCAATGCATTTAATCTTAAGCATCGTGAACAGGCCTATTTGTGATCTTACATTTCAGTCCTTCTGAGCAAGGTATCTTTGCTTGGTGTCTTTAAAAAAGCAGACTAGCAACAAGACTCCCAATAAACTGATAAATGGAATCAGTGTCTGGAATGTAGTGAAAAGGAGGAGTTTAAAAGCAACTGAAAGCAGAATTTTCCTACTGGTGAAACTAAGGCAAGAGGTGCATGAAGCTTTACAATTGTAACACAGTAAATATGCCATATACTTTGAGAAAGACTCTTGTCATTTGTAAACAATCTTTCAAAGAAAAGTCTACATTTAAGTATACAGTTTCCAAGATCTGTCATAACAATATGTTTTCCTTTTGGTGATCATATCTGTTGACAATGATAGAGCTAAAGTTTTGGAAATAAAAAGTCAGTAACGTTGTGGTACTACAAAAGTCAGACAAGGGAAGACTAAAAGGAGTTTAGTGTCAGGAGTAAGAAAATCAAACCAAGAGTGCTTTATGCTCTCCTGATTAGAAGTTTATATCTGTCCTTTCATATAGTATATCCCCATGCAGCACCTTAGTGCTGAAATCAGGTATTACAAGAAAAAAATCATTTGTGCTGAAAATGCAGATAAAATATCTGTAGTGAGCTTGAAGGTAAATTAAGATGTAGAACTGGAGTATTACATGGTGACATAATTTGTTTTTTGCTTTAAAAAGAAAGAAATGAATTCAAAACAATTTGTTATTACAGAATGCTACTGATGGAAATAATCCTGATGCATCTCACCATTGCAAAATGCTGTGGCAATAATATTAAGTTCAGGCTCCTGAGTCCTAGTGAGTAAAAGAATTGGAGAGGTCAAAGATGACAGCTGCTCTTTCACAACAGAAATAGCCAGCTCAATATTTATAGCTAGATCTAGATCAATTCAAATTAACAGATTGATAAGAATTTTTCAAAGTGGACCTACAGTTCTTAAAAAACCCAGTTGTGCAAAAAATGGGTGTTATATATATATTAAAAAGATGTAAACAATGAAAGAGCAAGTTCAAGCTGACATGAGAAAAAGGAATGTATTCAAGCTATAGAAAGTGTATTTCACATTCAATGTCAAGACAAGTACTCTAAACTAAACGCAAAAAAGGAGAAAAAAAAGAATTTTAAAACTTGATTATTAAATTCCAATATTATTAAGCACTACTGGCCTTATGACCACTCACAATCTTATCTAGTTAAGGACTGCACTAGAAAAGTATTAGCACAATATAATATCCCTCTTCTCCTTTGGAAATGAACTCCAGAAAAACAAAAGCAGAACTGCAAATACTATGCATACTGCTTGTTATTTCCAGTCACAAAATACCACAGTCTGTAAATACGGCACGCCAAAGGCATGCAACTGTCCTGCTCTAGGGGGGAAAATACTGCAAAGTCATCATTTTTCTAAAGGACATAAAAAGTTGGAGAAAGTCTTGACCTTTTAATAAGCATGCAGTACCTCTGGATGTCACTTATACATTCATCATTTTTACATTCGTAACACCAGAAAAGGAAGAGCCTTTAATTTAAATAGGCCTAAAGTGTCTACTGTTTTTCAGATTATGTATTTGGTTCAGGCAATTCTGGTTGCTGGAAAGAACAGCTCTTTTGTCTTGCCCAGCAGGGCTCTGCTCTGACTTCCTGCATTACTCTTTCCTGCCTGTCCTTGCTGACCAGAAGTCACAGTGTTTCATGGAGCAATGTGCATTTCCTTCAACGTGCAAGTTGGTTCTAGGCAGACGTAATATTACTTAGAAACAGTCAGCCATGTCTACTTGTTTAGCCACAGGTGTCACCCTTGTCTGTAAACTGGGGGAGAGGCAGACTGGACTGGCATATTCGTAAATAACAAGTATTAAAAAATATCTCATAAAGTCAAATAATTTCCTGTTTATAACTAGGAATTGTGAATGCAAGTTGCATGTTCTGAGCATTTAAACTTACCTAGTTTTGCTGCTCTGGAGCATAAACCAGGAGAAATGTCAGTCAGAACCTTTTTGCCAGTGCCCACTGGTGACTATGCTTTTTTTTGGGTTTTTTTACAGGTTTTTTTTTTTTTTCGTTTTTTTGTTTTTTGTATTTTTTTAATAAAGTAGGACACCTTATCTTTATGCACGAAAATAAAGTACTATAGATACCCTACTGTTGTAACTCCAGTCTACAGCTGGCTTTTTACAGGAGATTTTGGAAATATTGCTGGAAGTGTTTTGCTAAGCTTGTCTGCATAGCAGGAACCATGGGGATTACCCAAACATAATTTATACAGAACACTGTGCTGCCATCACACAACCCTCTATTCACTGTGTGTCAGTCATTCACTCCAGAAACACAAAGAAAGGGGTGGAGAAAGTAGCAACCTAACACTTTCAAAACCCAAATAGCATTATTAGGAGACTTTTGGGTGAAAGTGATGCTTTTGATCTGGACAAACTTACCTGGCATAGCTATGAGACTCTGAAAAAGTAAACAGGACTTTGCCTGTGCTTTTTGCATGCCAGTAGCTTTAAAAATAGTCAGTTTAAAAGATCATTGCCATGGGCATTGCATAAATAATTTTATATACATAAATACATATGTATATATGTATTATCTATGTGTGTGTGTATACTAATGCATGTTAAATAAAAGCCCTAAGAATATTTTAAAAACCCATAGCTTACTCCAAGACTTATTTTCTAGGATAAACTGTATTTTTAATTAATCACTTCAGAAATCGAAGCTGTCAGTGACCTTTTAAAATGACTATACATATACAGCACACTGTTAGATTAATATCGATTTTTTTCCCCCTCCACTGCAAGCAAAGTTTAGACAGTTAGCTTTCATACTGAGAAATAATTATTAAGCTTCAATTTAGTTTCTTAAAAGTTCATAATTAGGTCTTTTGATTGTGATCTTTTTTTGGTCATTAGGTCCAAGTAATCAAGTAACTATGTGCAGAACTTAACTTGTTATTATATTAGAGTATGTATTGTAGTAGTAAAGCTTGTTTGAAGTGCATGAATAAAAAGTGAAATTACAGGAAGAACAATCTAATATAGCAATAATAGGTGCATTCACTGTGCATCTGAGAGGAGGGGGGGGGGGCAGGGAAGAAGAGTTTTCACTCATTTTGGCCTAAAATCTGTTCAGGTTTCCAGGATTCTGACATCAGAACCCAGATAACGCTGGCTAGAACCATAGGGCTTTACAATAAAAGCTAAAATATTGACCATATGATGGCAAAAAGTCTTTATTTTGCGGTTAACTTATTCTCTTCTAGCTACTCTCTGATGAAGTTGGTGGTGCTGTGGAGGATGATCTCCTTCTTCTTGACAAAGATCGTGATCGTTCAGCACTGTAGGCAACATGCTTATCATAATTTTGTATCTGAGCCTCGAGGAATTCCCTCTGTTGCTGGCTGATTGTCTGGCTAATCAGTCCAGGAAGAGCTTGAATGCTACCAATTAAAGTTTCCAGTTTAGTTTCCAGAGTAACAATTCTCTTCTCAAAATCTTCACTTCTTTCATTTAAGTCAGAAATCACGTCATACATGATGTTTTGAGTCTGAAAGTAGAAGGATGTAAGTAAAGGTTTAGAGAGACCTTACAAGTATTGTAACAAGTAGCACAACTCTACAAGGATTTGTAAAAGAGGATATGAGTATTGTAACAATATCTAATCTTGTGATATAATTTTCCCTGTAGATTAAATTACAGTAGACTAAGCTTTCTACTAGATTTCTTGAGCAAAAACATAATGCCTTTTAGATGTCAAAGTCAAAATCAATTAAAGACCAGATCTTTTTTGGAAATTCAGGTGCTTGGGAGTGCACCAGGCTAAGCTTTTTGAAGAGTCAGTGTAAGCCACCAGGAGACTGAAGACTCCAGTGATGTGCTCCATCCTTAGTTGTTCTTGATTCCCAAACACCTACATTCTTGAAAGCAGAGAACAAATGTTGTTCACTGGCTTTCTCCCCAAACTGAGCAGGTTTTCTTGAATTGGTAGTAAGAGGAATTGAGTGGATTGTTTTTGAAAAGTAGTGCAAGGAGTGAAAACTCAATTGTATGCTTTTCTACTTGTGCACTTACAATCTATCTGACCTCTACAAAACACTGTTTGGATACAGCAAATATATACAGTGTACTTTAAAATGACACAATGGTTAGCAAAAATGTAGTCTGAAATTTGTTATTTCATAGGAACTGGTTAAAAATAATGGCTGAATGTCTGCCTCTTACAGACTGAAACTTCATATTATTTAAACAAGAGTCAAAACTGGATGTAATTCAGTAGAAAAAATGGTTTAAATTTGTGAACCATCAAAAGGAAAGGAAAATTAATTGAATGAGTGCCTGAAGTGTAAACCACTTCAGTATCAGGTGAGTGTTATAACCCATTTCTCTGCCTCCTGTTTCAGGATGCTAGTATAACCCTTGAAAGTGAAGTAGTCTACACAAAATATATCTTAAAAATCCTTATTAGTTGCCAGAAGTATTAGTCTGAATTGTATTTTCACCTGAAGTGGTCATGTGGTTCTGTAAAGCAAGAGGGGAATGAACACTGAGGAGTTTAATCTTTGCTTTGATGCACTTGAAATTGAGGAGGATTTTGAGGTAAATGAAGAGGTGTACAAGAAACCCTTAGGAAGAACCCATTAATGCTTCTAATGTTGCCTCAAACTAAGCTCATAGTAACTGTTAAATATTAAGATCTAATGAGAAATGCAAAATGCTATCAGCTCAGACCTCTAGCTTCCTAGTTATATATTTATGAAAAATTCTAGCAAAAATGATCAAGCAGTTTACAACTTAATAGCCTCTTTTACCTCAAATGGTTTAAAAAAGACTTTTTAGAAAGCCGTGTGATATATTGGCAAAGTAGGCAGCTATTATTCATTATAAAAACTTAAATAAATCCAGATCTAAATTTACTTATCCAAAGTTACTGCTGCATCAGACAACAGGAACAGGAAATCAGAACCTCTAATTCCAGTCAAGAGGAATCCAGTCACTATCACCACACAGCACTACAGCCTCCTACACCACTACGGCCCACTCACAGTTCAGCACTGCAGTCACTTCAGCAGCTCTCAGGATCAGCCTCTCAATTGTGAAGTCTTTTTCAAATGTACAAAAAAATAAATAAATATGGCACATTCAAACTTTCATCAGGATGTATCTTTCATTAGGTGCTACCATAAAACACACACATATTTTCATTTGCTAATGAAACAAACAGCTACCTTGTTAAAAATATCTGCACATAAAATGCATAACGTTTTCACTTAAAAACTCTTCATTTTAAAATAATGAATGTTGAAACAACAGTAACTGCCTACTAACCTTTGCCAGGTCCACCAAAGTGTTGGCTTGATCATTCAGTTTCCTTTGTTCCATTTTTACACTTCTTAATCTAAAAAGTGGAATTTTAAGTCAGATTTTTTTTTTTTTTTGTATGAGATCATACTAGGATTTCTAAAGAGCATGCACAAAACTTACAAGAGCAAATAACTGCATGGACAATGCCTTGACTACTTTGTGTAGAGTCAGAATCGTTCATGTGCCTGCTACAATGAGAAGCATGCTTCTTCAACACCGCAAAAAAGGAAAGAGCAAGGAAATGTGATGTCCTCGAGAATACCACTTGCCATGGTCAAAGTTGAATTCAAAAAGGAAGATAACAATTTATCCAGACTACATGAAAGGAAGCCAAAACATTCCCCAAAGCCTCAGTATCGTGACAAGTAGATATAGGAAGAAACATAGAACAGCAGTTTTTTGTCATTATTATTGTAGTAATCGAGAATCTTCCCATGCCTACATGACTAGATACAGGTCAGCCCTGTTCTGTCGGAAATGGATTGGGTTAGCAGTGTTGGAACCTGATGAACATACAGTGATAAGTGAGTTTCTCCTTACTTTAAACAGAACTTCCATCTGACCAGCAGCTAAATAAGCAACATGCTTGCCAATACATTTGGTTTTCTTAGAAAATTTGTGAATCTAAATATGATTACATTTTAAATTTACATCAGACATTCTTTTTCAAAGCACTGTTGAAACGACAGCATTGAAAAACTATGAAAGAAGCAGCAAGGGTACATTTTTTTTTCAATGTGTACCTATCTGCATTATTATTAGTTCTGCACATTCTTTACAATAAACATGACCTTTACAATATACACATACATGACCTTTCTTATATACTCCCTGATACAAAGCCCACGTTTTCCAGATTAACTGCTAGAGGAGTGGTTTGTAGATTTGATTTTCACAAATAGGCAATTTCTTCCAAAGTATGAGTCATTTTTTCAACATCTCATAATAGACCCATACTTGAACTTTCAATGACTTTTCTGGCTGTTCTAGAGCAGAAAATAGGGTTTTACAAAATCAAGGTATCAATTTATAAGCAATGGATACCACTTCAAGACAGGATACCACTTCAGTGTACTTCAGTACGTCAAGGACCAACCAAAATAAGAATCTGGTTAGCTGCCAAGTGGAAGTAAGTTTGGCAGCATTTTGTGGCAGGGGGGTTGCTAAAGCATTCTCTGCCCATTTCTCAGTGATGATATTACTTAGAAAGCTCGTTTAAAGAAAGCCTTCTAGAAGGTATTTCAAAATCAGAAAGACTACTGTCTTCAGTTTACAAGCGTTTCTTTTGATATCTAGGCTAACTGCCATGGGAAAGTAAGTTGTGGAGAGTGAAATATCATTTAAAAATATCTTTAAAATATAAATGGTAATAACTCTGTTAAGGTAGAAATGAATTGATCACATAAAACTGGCATTCCAGCAGCTTGTTACTGGAATGTCATATGCTCTTCTTCCGCTGCAAGCTTCTTTCAGAGCACGACATAAATGCAGACTGTAGGAATGCTGTTTTCAGAGGCTACAAGCCAGGATTTTTCTAAAGCAAAAAATATGAAGGAGTCTCCAAGATACAGAATTATATCATTACGGTCTCAGAACAGAATAATTATTCAAATGTAATGATTTCACTGGAGAAGGACAACCCCAGTGTTTTGTTGACCATTCTCTCAAATAATTTGCAGAATATGTGTTTTCTGCTTTTCTTAAGATTCACTGACTCATCTGTTTGACAGTCAGCATTTTAATTTTAAAATTCCAGGAAGTCCATTGTTATTGCAGTAGTACCAGTACCAGCTGACACCAACATGATAATTCTTCATGGTAACCAACCCAACACCAACCACAGGCTGTAAGAATCTATAGGTATGGCAAGTCTTTAGCTGCAGCAGCCGGATTTAAAGAAAACCAACAGACTTTCGTTGTTTAATTCATTAAGATAAAATTTTGATTTTATGAACTTCACTTATCACAGAAAAAGATCATGATTCTGGATCACGTTTCCATGGCAGCAATCAGACCACCGAAGTTCACAAATAAAAACTCTATTTTTTGCATGCAGACAGTGGTAAATTCTGCAGGTTTAGGAAGGAACAGCTTATACAACTTACTTCCGAGCTCTATTTTCATTTTGTTGAAAAAAAGACAAAACAAAAGAAAACAAGGTGTAAAATATACTAAAACAACCAAATGAGCACAGTGGGCTCGATTCAGCAGTTCTAGGGAGCTGTAACTTCTTTCGATCAGTAGCTGCCTGAGGAGGAGTCTAACTCACTTGCATTCATGATGAAGGAATCTGCAATGTCTTCATGTCTTCCCATTAACCATCATCTGTAGATTTTCTTATTCATACAATATATAACATGCCTTATAATGATTTCACCTGTATCTTATCTAGTCTGCGTGAGAAGCAGAACACCCAGAGCAGGTGAAGGCATTTTAGAGCTGTGACCACGACTATTACAATGATCTAGTCTGGATTCTTTTTATGAAATTGGCCCTGAAATGCCACTCATTTTATTTTTGTCTTCAGTGAAATGCTTGGAAGGTGAAGGAGGGGGACCAAAAAAAATTTAAGAATCCGGAAAGACAGAAAACTGTAAGTTACTTGAGAAAAACTCCAAGATGAAAAGGGACGAAAAATTCATCTGCATCCATCTACTCAGCTACAGGAAAAAAGCAAACTGCTAGTGCAATGTTTTCATCCAAGGTGCATTCTCCAGCATATTGAAAAAATTACTTTTTGTTTGTTCTCTTAAATACAAAAGTTTTGGGGCTGTAGTGCAAAGTGGTAAAGGACAGAGAGAAATGACTAACATAGCTGTGCAGTGTAGCTGTCACAGCTAGGAAAAAATTACTGCTGCCACCTTCTTCACCCCACCAGATTAATTCATTTTTAAGGGAGGTGCAGAACACACTTTACATCCTGCAAAGTTCTTCTGAGCTTAAGTGATATATAAAGCCGGAGACCAAGCCTGCTGTGCTTTTTAGATTCTTTTCTGAACATATGTGCTCATACACACACAGACACACAAACACACACACACATACACACACAAAATAAATAGCAAAGTTAAAATGTTAAGGAAAAACCTTTGCAATCAAGGATTCAAGTCCAGCAAGGATGCACATGACATGCCATCCTCTCCCCAGAACCCCTGCCACTCCCCTCCACCTCCCAACCCTTTAAGCTAAGCCAGATGACCCAACTGGTATATAAAAATATACTTTTTATATTCACATAAAAATGTCTCAACTTCTGTTGTCTTTTTATTCCTCAAATAAAAAACATATTTCCACAATGACACAGTAACTTTTAATCCTGCAAGTTAGCTAAATATAATTCAGTAATGAAGGTTTACAGAATATTTCATAGCCTAAGCTTAGCTACCTACTGCTTTAAAACATTGAATAGCTTCTTTAAAACATTGCTATTAAAGAGAGAAAGAATGATTGTTAGTCTAAATTTACTAATAGGAAATGAGTTAACCTGGCCTTTCCTTCCTGTCTTTCCTGCAAGATGCTACACAGATGTTCTTTTCATCTCGGATGCCTCCTTCACATCTCTTCATTAGCTGGCTCAGACACAGACCTACACTCAAAAGTTATCAAACCATCAGTTTGAAATTAAACTTATTTAATTTATCTTCTTCTTTTCTGTAACTAATGGGAATTGTTTTCATATGCTGTACAAATGGCTGCCTCAGGCTGGATGGGGATAACAAATAGAACAGACAACGAAGGTCCTGACCATTCCTCAAAAGAATTCTGATTCCTGAGGACAAAACCATGGGTTTTTTTTCTGCCATGTACTTCAAGACATAGTAACCATTGTGAAATTCTGCTTGTTTTGATGTGCTGTATGACAAATACATACTGCAAATTTTAGATAAGTACCTAGAGTGTGGCAATACCATGGTGCAGCTTAATCCTACTACTGGTTTTAAATTTCAGTCTTGTTTTCAGACCCTCAAGTAAAGGGGAAGAACTCATTTGAATAATTGCAGAGGTGCTCAAACGTCTCAACTAATGGCATACACTCCCATTTTCTAGAAGAGATGTCAGGGTCACAGCTGACATATCAACATTTAATCTTATGCTCTAAGAATACATAGTGGAGAGAGGCAACTAAATTCGGCTGGACCATGCAATGATAACATAATGAATATTCTTTTCATTGAATACTACATACGTACTCTCTTTTATCACATCATTCTGATTTAAAAATATTAAAACATCTGCTACAAAGAAAATTTTTTTAAAAGAATTTTCTTCTGTCTATTGTACCTTGCATCTTACTATCTGGAAGCAAATGCATAAAAACAAAGGATAGTCTCAATGGCAAAGAACAAAAAAGGTATTAGATAAATCAAGAAGCATTGGAAACTTCGAAAAAACATTAACCAGTTAATAAGAACATGAACTGCCTGGATAACTTTTTATTTTATTGTAAACAGATAATACAATAAAACCTTATCTTTGCCTTACTCTGAAAGAAAATCAACCTCAAGAACAATCTTCTATGAAGGGAAGGGAATAGTGGGGGGAGAGGAGGAAGGGGGCAGGATGGGACTAAGAGTGACTGAGAAAGAAGGAAACTAACAGAGAAAACACCTTGAGAGAAAAAACAAAGCAAAATAGTACTTACTGATGAATAGCTTGCAAGAATTTGCGTTGATGTTTCCTTACTTTTGCATGGTCTATTTTTTTAACCAACTTTGTGTTTTTATAAATTAACCATGTTTCCCTGAGTACATTGGCCGCTGCATTTTTCACCTGTTTAATAAAAGAAAAACACCACACTGACAAAAGTAGCATTATGCTATGATTTAACTTTTCTGGTATTAACTCTTCCTAAAGCTTTAAAAATGCTGTCTTAACTGTGGGAAGTGGATACCTCAGCAGCACTGAGGGGAGAAAGCAACAACTGGACTAAGAGTACTGCTCAGCAATTTCCTTTTTATATAGATGAGAAGTTAGGATCAAACCTTTTTGCATCCAGGGATAATTTTCCCTCTTCAAAGAGTTGGAACTGTTTGGTGTTTATGGCAATCCAAATTACAGTGAGGAAATACTAATGCATGTTAGTTAAGTGTACTGAATAGTATCATAACAGTTCTCTCCTTCGTGTTCTAAGAACCTCTTAACTCTCTTAGCAATTTAACAGTCTTTTAAGTTTCCAGAGCTGTTTGAGCACTTTTTCCATTTCCTTTTTTTTTTATGGTGTTTAGTTTTTACACTTGTTTCTTTTTTAACATTCTCCAAGAAGATGAAAAAATATGTTGTCACTTAACATGGGCAGAGTTCTATTTAAAAAGTGCTTTGACTCTTTTTTTGAATGAGAAAGGTTATTTCTCACCTATAAAATAGTAAAGGTAAGAGTACCTACAGTTCTCTTTTTAGGCCATCCAAAATTTTCAAGAATGCTTAAAAATATACCAATTTGAATGCAACGTTGATTAATGATGGAATGACTACGTTACTTGCAAAGAAAAATTGTCCTAATTATTCATCTTCACTTTCTTTCCCTCCAGCTTTACATCATGCCAGCAGCTGCAGTGTCAGAGCTAAGCCAATGGCTAAGACATTGCAGGAATGTCACACAATAGTTCGGCCCAGCAACAGGTCCCCCCACCTTGCACCAGCTTGTAAGTGTTGGAGAACTTTGTCCTGTCTTCAGTGAAAGCACAACCAGAATTTAGAGACCTCCTCACAATCCCTAAGAAGCCCTTGCATTTCCACGAGGTATGGCTGTCTCCAGGCTGTGAAGAAAGCTCCCCACCACACGCACGATTTGTGACCTGAGGTGCATCTCAGATTTGTGTGCTTGGTTTGCTTTTCACGTGCTGTGAGTTTCATCATGAGCTTGAAGCTATGAAAGCACCACATGGATAACCTACTAGATTAACACTGAGGTTTATATGAAGATGAACAGAACAAACTTCAAAAGGCATAAACAAACAAACACCAGACTCAAAATCTGGCCAATCTCTGTGATACGTTTTGGGCTCAGCCGTCAGATAACACTACAAAAGTAACTGTGTTAGGAAGGGACAAATTGTTTTCTGCGGTCTAGTATCAACAAGACCTTAACTGACTGCAGTAGAAGCATTAATCAACAAGCTCAGAAAGACACTTTGTGTCAGACACACTTTATACCTATGTAAGAACTGTCTTCCCACTCATCCTTAGTCTTTCCCCACTGTGACTGCTTAGAGGAGATACAGGTCGTTAGTGGTGAGCAGCACAGAAATGAGAGAGCCAGCACAGACAGAAAGTGTTTTGAGAAACACGGCATGCAGGGATAGGACAGGGCTCTCTGCAGCAGAGGACCTGTGGCAGTGCATCACTGCAACGCTGCATGGAGCTGTGCCAGGGCAGCCACCCTCCTCCTCACCTGGAGCAGAACCACTGTCTCCATCTCAGGCACTGACAACCCTCTGCACCCATCAGTAAGAAGAAACTCTGCTGAGTTCCTGTGGTGATTATAAGGACCTTTGTCTCCACACTGGCTCATCTCAATAACAAAGACTAAACAATTTGAGTGGACTGTACAGCTACTACTCACTTGTACCCTCAACACTCACCTGCTCTTTTTCAGCAAAGGATTTCTATTGCCTTGTTTGCTGCATTTTCTTCCATTTAAAATATTTCTTTAAATACCAATGATTTCTATTTAGTAAAAAATAATCTCTTCTAAAAATAATACATACAAACGTCTTTCAGAGCCCTTCAGCCCTGTGTGCCATTAAATAAATTATGTGTTGTGTACAAAAAGCAATTGGAAAGACTGCCTCACTCACAAACCCCAAATACATTTTTTTTTTTATAAACATCTCTCATAGCTTGAAATTCTTGTTTTATCTGTCATTCCACCTACTTTAGCTACAAAAAAATTATATTTTCATATGCCATTTGAAAGCTTCTGGTTTAATACAACAGTCTAGTTTCACAGCACTTACCTGCTGTGAAACTAGACTATTAATTAATTAACATCAATTACCTTCCAGTTGCAAGGACCATCAATACAATATTCAAATCCTCAAAATTTTCTGACATCTTGCAGTTGCCCTCCATTTAGAGAAAACTCAAGGCATTCAATCTCTGTCTTTCAAAATCACACCCATGATAATGTTCAGCAGGGGTACCGAGCAGGAGACTACTTAAGAACAAATGCAGAAATAAATTAATACACAGTATTCCTTTTCAGTTGTGAATATAAAGTGTGACTTACTCTTTTAGTTAGTTGGGTGTCCATCATGAAATTGTGTACATGTTTTTCAGCTTTGGTAAGTTCTAACTTCCTTGCCACCACAGCTACCACCAGTGCAGTGCACCCAGCACCCTGAAAACAATAAAACAAACCCCCAAGATGTTACTACTGCATTTTGCAGAGTTATTAGTGGAAGTTTCTCCTTTTCTGTAGAAGTATGGCAGGCATCAGGTGATCCATCCCAGGTAAATACAGTGAACATACTACAGCTATTTCATTTCAGAGTAATATGAAAAGTCAGTATTTACAGGCTGGTAAATGGTCAAAGTACCAAAATAATTTGTGAGCAGCATCATCTAAAAGTTCTGCTTTTTTTTTTTTTTTTTCCTGCAGGGGTTGAAAATTTGAACATATCCCATTTCTAATGCATAAACAAAGGGGGTGATAAAAACACCTTTTTAAACATAGAATGTTAGTAACAGAGCACCCTGTTCTTAAAAAATTTCTCAAGGTTATAGCAACTGCTAAAGAGAAAATAAGATTAGATTAGTATTTAACACACACACTCAAAAAAGAAAAGTTTCTTAGGATTTCCTGTAGGGCCTAAAAATAATAGCAAAATTAGTATTTAGTCACTTTAGTATATTTTCCTGTGGAGTCCTTCAGTGACCTTTTCTTACATTATTTCTGCTTATCTTGTTACCTTATAAAATAGAACACACACACAGGACCATGTCTTCAAACCTTGGAGAAAATACCAATTTTCTAATTTGTGGTGTGTGTATGCACATACACATATATACATGGACACGCATGTCCACAACAGGCAAATGCCAGAAGGTGCCTTTCTCTTTGACAGTGCCTTTATCAGCATCACAAATTTAAATGCCTTTTTATGGAGTGGGTGAAATGGAAAGGAGGTTAAAATGAGCCAGGTAATAAGAAGCAGTGACAATTATACACATATAGAGGTATCATTTACTTTACGTTATTTATAAATTCTGCTGCCTAAGTATTTTGTTTTTATAAACAAATTTTTACAGGTTCTTTTAAAAGAATATATATAAATATCTCAGTAAATACATGAGGCTTTGTTTAACTTGCAGGTTCATTTCATTCTAGTTCTTATTGTCCTTCTGTGAGTTACTCTCCAGTATAAAGCAATCTCTCACTGTTCACTGAAGCTTAACACATTTTCATTCACAGAGCTTTCTCCAACTCATTCTGTATTTCTCCCATAAATTTATTCTCTCCCTATCCCCCACATCTATAACTGCCTTACCATCTCCAAAATATCCAGAAGAAATCTCAGAATTTAGCTTTCAAAATACAAAATCCATTAACACATAGAGACTGCAAAATAAATTAACTCATTGGAAATCCTTTTTCACAGTGTCCTTAAAAAACTGAATCTTGTCTCTCTCTGCACTTACTGAGGCACACAACGAATTTTGTGAAAGCCTTCAATTAATTGTTTCTCCATTTTCCCTGGTAGATTGTTCCACGAAATCCATCTGATTCCTCTCAAGCACCTAATTTTCTGCAATTAGTTATCATCTTCCATCCTTAACAGCTCTCAGCATTCCTTCAAATGAGTTGCTCACAATTTTGCTGCACTTCCTGCTTCTCCCCTGTCCTCAATACTAAGACTTTGCTGTTCTCTATCTCTCCAGTCCTGTGATGATGGAAGTTCATAGGAAATTACTTGAAGTTTTGCTCTCTCTGTGAGTCAAAATGGTGCTAAAAGTTCCTTTCCTTTTCCAGACCCCATTAATAGTTAAAAAGGAAGAAAACAGCCCACACAGTTTAAGGCTAAACACATCAGGAGTCCACTGAGCCTTCTGAGAAGAGGACTAGGCAGGAGATGCTCAAACATGCCCTACCTCCCCAGAAAACAGACAGTGCTCTTCAGGTAGTCTTCCTGTCGAGGGAAATGCTAATATCCAGAAGACTTCTCTTTAGGCAAATAAATTAATAAATCACTCCATATAATAGCAAGGAAATTAATATAAAAGCTGACATCTTTTGGTTCAGTATGTCAGGAAAACCAGGGCCAGATGTTGATTTAATGACATAACTGGAGTTCTGCTTGCTCACAGCAAGAAAGCTAGAATGGAAATGAGCTTACAAATACAGACCCCACTGGCACAAAACACCTGTTTAAGCCAATTCACTGGGGGAGAGAAATACTAGACCATTCTTTTACAGTCCCCCTCAAAAAGGCTAGAGGAATGGTGGCAGGGAAAATAGTTTGGTTTGAAGGGAAACCATTCCAGCCTTTGTGATTAAGTCTCATGTTCTTTCAAAGTGGCACAGCAGTCATAAGGGCCAAATGCTGTTAACACCAGCAGTTTGATGTCTCACATAAAATATACTGCCTTCAGCACCACAGTCCTATCACTGGCAAGCTGTGACAACCACCCCTACAGTGTACATGCACTGCTATCTTCCTCATCCCCAGAACAGCTTATTGTGATGGCAAAGTATTCTAGATTAAGTTTAAACCTCTTGGTTTTGTTGTATATGATGGGATCTCAGGATATAGACATGAGCTCTTTTAGTAGTTCTCCAGAAGTAGAAAGTATTATACTACCTGCATGTTTACACTTCGCAGTACTTTGAAGGAGAAAAATAATCACTCATAACAGCTTACAATGACTAAAATTCCACTTAAACTACATGATGGTAACTAATATTTTCTGTTACTGTTATCTGCAGTATTGCATGGCTCCCCTAAAGAGCTCAACATCCTTAAAAATACTAATAAAGTGAGAATTGCAGAAATTAAATAGAGGCAATACAGTTACTTTAAAAAATTGTAACATTGTAGGCACAATACTTGCCATGGTTTTTGAATATGCTGATTCTCAGGAAATCAGTAGGTCAGTTTATAGGTTGGTTTTTTGTTATATCAATACTATGTAATGCAGCAACTATTTATTTATCAAAATTACTCAATCTAAGTAAAAGCACTAATCATTATTTCAAATGCAGGAGGGGTTTTCTAGAAAATAAAATTCTACAAAGACTTATATTTGATTACTGCATTTTGAAACTTTCAACACCATTGTTTTTATCCTATGTTAAAGTAAATAATAAAGTAAATCATTGCTTCAACCTCTTGTTCAGAAGAATTATACATAAGATGAAGAAAATGAAAAAGGCAGGAATGTATATATTTTCAGGTATCAAAAATCTATTCTACATGGAATTCACACTCCTTAGTCAGCTGCCTCACCATTTCCTGCGTTACAGAGTTATTGCATTGTATTTTGGCTTGGTAAGCAGCCTGACTTTAAGGGCACTTAGGACAGAAATTATTACAACACATGCAGTGTAAGCAAACTGATCAAGCCAAATTTAAGGTTTGACTTCACTCTTCATTTGCTCCACTTAATGGAAACAGGTAAAAATAGAATTAATCATCCATTAATTTGATGGTGTTCAAGTACTCTATGATCAAGCATTTGCTAGCAACCACTAGTTTTAAAAGCTGATGTACCTGAATTTTTTCTATTTTTCAGAGAGCATGTACAAGCTGAATGAAATGATCTACTAAAGCATGACAAGCCCTTAAAGATCACAGATTTAAGAACTGGCTTCCCCCAAAGCAAAAAGATCAGGACTCTGCTAATGAGCTGAGCAATGCCTATTTCCAGTTTGAAAAGATCAGAAGATGAAGCACATGAATTTCATCTTGAATGCACAGTATTTCTTGCTTGATATGAAGTGTAACATATTAATCTACAGTAAAAGCAACAAGTCTGAAAAGAAACATATCCTCAGTCTTACAGCTGAGGAAATCTCTGATAGTGATGTAGAATTTGCATTTGTGAGCAGTACAACCTTTAGCATAAGGTTCACAACCATTTACACAGGATAGAACTCGTCTTGATTGTCAATCTGTTTAGCTGTTGTCGCTTATGAAAATACTTTGATGTGACAGCAAACAACTTGAGGACATTCTTTGTATCTTTAATTCTAAACATGCTGTTCCTGTTAAGGACAAAGAATGATGCCTAAAGTTCAAACGCTCATGCAGGCAAGCAACAGCCTGTGAAAGCCATTCTCCAGTATCCTCTTCAATGCCTAGAATCCAAAGTGAGTTTCCCTGATAGAAATGTAAGTAGAAGACTATATTGGCATTTTACTCATATATACCTAGGCACTTGTTAAACACTAGTAGGATAATAATTGTCTCCATTATATAAGCCTAAATAATGACTGATACACCTCAAAAAAATGAGTGGAAGGATGAACTTAAGTGAGGGGGAAAAAAATTATGTCATCACGCATCGATGTCAAGCCCATGCTATTTGAAAAGGAAAAGAGAAGAAAGGTGAAAGTAATTGTATTTGAAGTTATACTTGAAGTTTACCAACTGAACAAAATGCTTAACCACGACCCTCAGAAAAAATCGTGACTATTACTTAGTGTTATCTTTCATTTAACTCTCAGGCATCATAAATTGCAACTTTCCCTATCTTCTGCATCTATCTATCTGTCTCTCCTCTTGGCACCTAGTTCTGAATTATTGCAAGCCTGCTTCCAAGTGCTTTAACAAAGCTAACTGTGTCTTAGACACGTTGGAGATTGCTGCAATGGTTATTTTCTTTGCCTGTCATTCTTACGATGTCATTCTGTGTTGATGTAGTCCCTTCTCTATGGCATTGTATACAGAATATTTGCCCTCAGTTGCAATATTTTATGACTCCTCATGGATTTCAGCTCTAATAAGCTCTTTCAGACAAGGTCCTTTGCATCACCTATTTACTGAGTAAAAGCTCCCTAGCTTCACATATAAATCTGAAATATAGTTTTCTTTTAAAATCTTCCCCTTCTTTGTTTAGGATTTTACTTACTACAAAACCTAGCTAAAACCAGTGAAGGTATATCAGATTCTGGTATGCCAAGATCACTTGTTCTGATCCTATGTAATTCCTCCTTGTTCCCCATTCTGTTTGCTCTGCGGGAATGGTACTATGTATTTCTGTTCTCTTTATACACTACTGGTATCAATAGGATAAGGTGTTAAGAGTCCTGAAGTGCTACAGGAATATAAATACGAATTAACAAAGGTTGTAGGTCTGTATTATCCTGTTATAGTGTGTACCTCATACTAGACCTAACTTTGCCTTTTTCTTCCTTGTCAAAGCTATTCATCAATACACTTACTACATACAACTGAGATGCCTTTTGCAGTCCAGTCTCAATCCCTGTCCTTTTCACTCATGCTACCCACCCTGAGCTTTTTGCTGACATCAGCAGAATCACCTTACCAAAGAGGACTAACTAAAAGTTACTACAGTAACTTTTTTTTTACTACAGTAAACCACAGCTGACACAGCTGACATGGCAGCTGGAGGGAAAAAGCCAATGTTCCCCAAAGCACACTATGAAAATGTGGCTATGGAATCTGGATCAAGACCATGCCTTTACTATCACTCACAAGTGCTAAGACTGAAGGTTCACACTGCTGCAATACAGTGATTGCAAAACTGTAGGGTTCAGATTTCAAGTAAAGTCTAGCATGTACATCTAACATTCTCCTCAAGGCCCAGTTTTACTGATAGCCAGAGAGGTGCATTCAACTCTTCAACCAGAGTTTATTCAAGGCAAGCAAAGCTTAGCACTGGCTGAATTTTCAGTTAGTGTTGAAGGCAGCATTTGGTCAGTAGAGAAACCCTGTAGTCCTCTAAGTACATGCCTCTGGCACTGTCACTTGGTTCTTCTTTTGGTAAGGTTTCAAAATATGTTTACAAGACAAAAGTTAATTGTGTCACTACTGCAACCACCTGAAGGTTATATATGCCTGGACGGTGTTATCTGTGAAAAGGGAAGCAACACCGTATCAGTGTCTCAGCTGAAAGTCTCCTGGCATCTTTGGTTTACTGGACTGGAAGTGAAGTGCAATCTTTAGTGGTGTAGGTGTCACAAAAATGTCCTGCTATACTTGCCTGTAGCTGAAAGAAGGCAGTTGCCACATTTCTTGCTCACTTCCCTTGGGATCCACTGAGGGAGAGAGAAGGTGCGCTTTGCAGACATATGGTTCTGGTGGGAAATTTAGCTCTGCACCAGAAAAGGCACAACAATCCTCCTGCTGCTCTGCATAAAATGAAAATCCTGTAAGAATTTAAACAGGTATTTTGTTCATTTGGCTCTCTCAAAGGTGGACATACAGGACCACCAGGGGAAAAAAAAATAAAAATGCTCCTTGAAGTAAAAAAAAAAAAACAAAAAAAACCTCTCCAAAACAAAACAGACAGAGGCTAGGGAAATGGTGCTGTATAAATTTGTGTTCGCATTTGTCACTGTTTACTGGGTGATATGCATAACCTTGCAAGACTGAAACAAAATAAGATGAGTAATAAGACAACAACTATGCCACCTCAGCCAAAAGGGTGATCTAAAATACCTTTGCATAATTTATAGTTATTCAGTATTTGCCTGGCTACTATTGTCTTCATTGGAGTTCGTCTGAACCACACTTAGAACTTTATTGCAACATTTAAACTTCTGATCTGTACAAGAGTAGATGAGCAGATTTGTTTACTTCTACTTAGTCCATAAGGTTTTTAGCAATGTTGCAAAAATAAAAACCTTTAAGACCATTAAATGTGATGTATAAATGTGAAATTGATTAAATATTGTCACATATAATAATGGGTAGTCATAAGTGAGGGTGAAGTAAACTTCTTGAGTGATGAAAGCTGGGTATTAGGAGAGACATCTGGGACAGCACAGGACATAATGATTTATAACATGAAGACAGTATGTCTTCTACAGGGGCACCTATAAATTATTGCAGTGTTAATTCAATTGAATATGCCCTGGTGTCTGGGCCTCTGGTAAACCTTCAGTGATCATAACAGCTAAAACATGTCTGGACAGCTTATCCCAATAAGCATAAAAAACTTTTTGCTGAGCAAGGGTTGAAGTCCAATTTCATTAAATGAGCAGGGTTAACAGCGTATAAGGCTGAAGGGAAATATCACTTTAATAATTCAAGATGAAAGCTACCAGTGATGTTCTTGTTCATCACTTGTGTTGTAAATACAAAAGTTCCATGAGAATATTGTAAAAGTATACAAAAATTGGTGTATTAAATCTGAGGTTATTGCAGATGAAACTACATTTTCTCAGAAAAAAGAAATTTTGTTGCAACAGTCATCAGCTCCAGTCATATCTACATAAACAAAGACAGCATGAGACAACTGCTGCTCATTCCAGCCAGAATCTAACCGCCTTTGAATTTGCTGAAAGGCATCCATAACTAGACCTAAGTGGGAAACATTTCCTGTGTCCTCTGAAACTTCACGAACTTCCCTGCTCTACTGGTACAAACTCAAGACCTTCCGAGGAAGCTTTTTTTCCCTTTTTTTAATTTTGAAAGATGGTGAAACCCGTCAAGAGATGTTGTTTACTCAAATGGAATAGACCATCTGCCATTCTCCCACTTGTCAGATTACTGCCCTCTCAACCACTGCTTCAGGGATGAGGTTTTGAAGCTTCTCAACTCCATTTTGATAATTTACGTTTCTTTACTTCAGTTAGAAATTTCATTCCAACAAGCCATAGTAATAAAATAATCCCAAACGATGTTTTTTTCCCTACAAAAGTTTCTATTTTTGTGATTTGTTGTGCTGAAACAACAGAGGAGGGGATAAGTTTCTCGGCAACCCAACTTTTATTGGCTTTATCCCTAAGAATTCAGGCATCATTAACTGTCTTCTTCATATAAAATTTCTGTTCAATACATTGTCTACTTAGGTTGTACTATGCTAGAATGAACAAACACAATCTGTTCTAAATCCTGATGTCACTTATATTTATTACTGAATTATCAGAACCAACTGAATTAAATTCTACCATATATCTGAGACATGGACTCAAGATGCTATCAATTCATATGAAAAGTTTTTCATATTTTCTGCACTCTCGGGGAAGCAAAAACTGAGCAGTGCTCTAGATTTTTGAACTATCCTCTTATCCACAGAACTATTCACCACAGTGCTCTAACTAGAACTGATCATACCTTTTCAGCTTTTAGAGTGTAATTCAAAATACATTTCTGTGTTTTAACAACCATTAAATTTGCCCAATGCACTACACAATTAAACAACGTGAACGAAAGTTTTCATAAAATCACTTTTTTTTGACATTATTATGCACAATAATTTACGACATTTTTTACATTATCCATAAAGTTATATAAAATAATTTTCGTATTTGATTGCTTGAACCTGATGTTTACCTTATTTTTCTCTTTTTCAGGACTCATCCCAGAAGACATGCAGACAATGTTAAGCCTGCACTTAGAATCTACTTGTTTTCCCCCTCTTTTTCTTAGTCTAGCAACTATTAAATTTCAAAGAAAACACAGTTCAGATTTTGCTACCAAGATAAAATAAGACAAGACAGTAGCAATAGAAACTGTTACTCCAAGTGCCATGTTCCTCTTTTAGATAGTTCTCTGTATTTGTTGGTAAGACCAGGCTGTCTACAATTACCATTTGCACAAACATCACAATTTTAGCCTTAGATGAAAAGTCCTCTATTCTCAGAGCAGAAACACCTCATCCTCATTACTTTTTTCATAATTAATAGGAAAGAAACCAGGATAGTTTAGCTCTAAATGCAGACTTCCAAAGGACATTAAAAACTTCAGCATGAGAAGATTTAAAATGAGATCTTATTAATTTTTGATTCATGATTTGGAACTAATAAAAACTATGGTCTCCGAAGTCAGATTGTACACAATCATTGCATTGCAATGACTCTAACAAGAATACTTCAACTACACAAGTGGTCTTCAAATATTGTAGCTAAAAGATGCCACTTAAAATTTTTGCAAGAAAAAACAAAGCAAACTTCATCAAGCCATACCCGACCAACTGCATCCTGTGACAGGACAACTGCATTTCATCCATTTCCTCTCTATCCTGTTCTGAGAACAGTGACACCAGCCATATTTTTGTCCATTCATCACACTCTTGCAGACCTACCTAAGGTATACAGAGGGCAGAGGATACATTTGCCATCGATTTATAGTCCACCTGGCCCACAGTCTACTACTTCTGCCTAGTGAAGTCTCATGAAAAAACACTGATTGGTAATCGAGTTGAGGCATCCCGTTCAGTTTCATTTGCTTGTCTCTAATACACCTCTGCATTGGCCTGTCTTTGTATCACTCCATGTCAGTATTTTCAGGAAAGTTTTATATATTTCAGTGCTTTGCAAGATCAAAAGGTAAATTGTTCATATTTTTTCACTGTCTGCCTTCTTTGTTTACAGGGTTTTTTTTTCCCCCAATTTCTCTAATACATTAATCAGACTGCTGTCTTACTCTCAACAATTCTCAAGGCATTTTTCTTTTTGGTATAATGTGAATATGTGTAAAGATTTTCATATTTTCCAGCAGTGTGCATTTGTAAATTTTAAAAGATGTGACTTGATACCAGTGACTCAAGACAGCAGTAGGTACAATTTCAATAGCCAACTCAGCTAGGTGCCACCGGCAGACTGCACAACATCCACTTCCCAGGCTGGACTACAAAGCAGAGTTCAGCCTGAGCACTCCCATTTCCACGGCACAGAAAGTAACTCCTGGGGCAGAAGTGGGAGGACAGACAGGGCACCTGGGATCTTCCTTCACAGGGATCAGAGTAGGCTTCCATGAGCCACCAGTTAGACAATGCCAATCTTAACTCCTCAGTGGTCTGTGTAACTACTCTTGTATTCATGAGTTTTTCTATTTATTACCCCTTCCATCCTTTTTAACATGGACCTTACCCAAAAGCAAATACTCAACGGTATTTGGTATTGATCACACTAATCCAGCACCATATTTGCTGCTTCAGAAGCTAGGGAATTACACTTTACCTCTTAAAATCAAATACACACTTTTATTCTACTACTTCCATTCAACAATTACACTTGCTATCTTTTAATTAGACCATCAATTTCTCCTATTGAAATAAAAATCACTATGTCTATTCTTTTAGGATCTTATATTTTCCACAAAGAACATTAATTAGTTACTGTACAAGTTTCAGAAGAGTAATTGGTTTTAAAGAATGGTAATCAAGACCTGTAAACTTTTTGGTATTGCAGGTTAGGCTAGAAGAGAGTTCATTATTATACTCACTGTGTCATACTTCATATTGCACGGATCCTTTATAAAAACAAAACAAAACAAAACAAAAAGCAAATCCCCCAAAAACCAGAGTAATTTCAGCATCTGACTTCTCCCCATTGCTCCATTTTTTTCTCAAAGATGACAAAAATGTAATTAGTTTAATTAGCGTTTTACCTATGATAACACAGCAGTTACTTGGCTCATTTTTTTTGTTAAGAATGCTTTCTGTCTCTGGAGATGTTTATCCCAAATTCATTACCACGAGATCCTGGTTGGAGCCTTTGTTCTCCCAAAGAAGGTGCAGAATTTATAACCACTAAAAAACCCCAATTAGAGACATGAAGGTATCATCTACACATTTTACAAGTCTACCAGTTGTGAAAAAGAGATGTGTGAAAATGGTATGTATAAATCCATACTTGAGTTTTTCATGGAAGCAATGGAAGTGACTTCATAAATACACAAGGGTTCTGTCCTCATTCTGCAATCCTTGCACTGCAAGGTGGCAACAATCACTGATCTCCATCTCTTTTCCAAGTGAATTTATGACCACATTTCATTCTCTCTGGTATCAATACCCAACAAGAGGTGCAAAGGAAAATACCCCAGAAGACAGCAGATTTGAGCTCAGCCAACAGCCTTTAAAAACACCTTCTGAGTCTTTCCTCTGTTTTTAGCCTGTACCTTCCAACACCACTGCAAACTGTATTTAAGGAGATATGTATTTGCCACCTTTTGCAAAATTTACTGGAAGTCTTTATCAATAAAGGTCAAAGACCTGAAATCTCTCAGGTGTTTTTATTTTTTTTTTTTAACATTTGTGAAAAAATCCTTAAACATTAAAAAAAATGTCCATTTTACTCTCTGGACAAAAATATACACTTATGACAAACGAAGATTCTACCAACATATCTCCTCAAAAGGGGCTATGATTTGATACCATTTGCTTTCAGCCATAACCCCAATATAGCTGTTTTAACAGAGGTAAATACTGGAACGGTATTACTTTAATCAATGGCAAAAATTCAGAAGCAAGTATGTATCTTATTGTTATATACAGTACATATATGTCAATCATTCAGCCTTTCTCATTCACAGGGACATTTACATGGAAGTCGATAGAAATAAGAGTGGCAGAGTCCAGAACTTGTCTACATTTAATTTACTATAGATATGTGTAAATTTCCCCAGCATTACAATTCCTTGCCTTACTCCCTGCCCAAATTTGACCAAATGGTGCAGTACAAAAAAATTAAAACCTGACATGAAATACACTTAATAAATATATATTAAGTATGCATGACCTAACAATTGTTGCATTGTATCAATGGTAGCAAAAGCTCTTACTATGCAATTTGCACAACATAACTCCACTTAAAGCAATGGAATGCTATGAAAAATATGTTATTAGACTTGTAAGCAATAAGAGTAGAAAACTGTGCTCAAAAAAAAGACTTTTAAGAATTTAGCCACCATCCTGTCTCTTTTTGAATAAGTTCATTTTAAGAAACAAAATTCAGAACTGAAGATCCATTATCAGTACTGGTCCAATTACACATGCCCAAAGATGATCAAGATGGTATGATACCTTAACATTTAATGAAAGACTTTACTGAGATTTCTGAAGCTATGAACTATGTTAGGGTGGAATTTGTTTCTCTGTATTTCATTACACTGATACTAAATTTTTGTCTATAGAAGAAGAAAACTCCATTTCATTACCAGGAATGAAGGACTATGGGAACGGTCTGATTAAGTATACACTCTACAAGCCAGCAGATAAATATTTCTTTATAACTACCAAAAGTTTTGGGATTAATTGCAAATCAATTAACAGCAAATGTAATCTCATATCCAATTAACAAATTCACTCACCATGATTCCAGTAAGTAAACAGACTCCTTTGCCACAGTATGTATTTGGTACCATATCCCCATATCCAATGGATAGAAAAGTTATTGAAATCAACCACATTGCTCCAAGGAAGTTGCTAGTAACATCCTGTTGGTCATGGTATCTGAAAAGAAGAAGAAAACAACTTCTTTACCACGAAAACATTTGTTAAAGTATTGTGCTCTCAGAAAAAAATTGCATTAACTGGTCATACAACCATTTTTGTCCACAATCTCATTTTAAAAGCAGCTGTAAGGAATTAAATATAACTCAAATACAATTACATCAGCAGTAAAGAATCAGAAGGTATAAAAATAGCCCCAGTAGTAGAGATACTAGTGATGGTTCACAATTCAATAGTTCATTATTATCAGTAAAACAGCAGAAATCTCTCTGTTTTTAATAGAATCTCTTCACCTGGGGCATAAGTCCTGGTAATACTCTGCAGTAGTATAGAACATGGGTCTACTGCTGTCTGCTGCGGTCTGGGGCAAATATGAGAGTCAGAAAAGGCTGTGTGCACAACCAGACAGCAGAGTGCATCTTCATCTACTTGTCCTAAACACAAGTCTATGATCAGACATCCAATCCTGAGCTAACACGTAAATGCTGACTTAGACAACCTATGGTCTTCCTTCTCCTTCTACAAGTTCAAGGTGAATAAAAAAGAATGCCATTTTATTTCTCACCATCAAAAGATGTTTATCTTAAATACAGCAAAAACTCCATTCAGTGTTAAGTCAGCTATTACAAGAAATTTCATGATGTGCCATTTGTTGACTTAGTTTCAATATTTTAGTGGAATATGTTCATGTTTCCCTTCAAAAAAACCCCAAGTTCATATTAATAATCCTGTCTTCACATGACATATATACCTAATAGAATGTGAAGATATATTTTATGCCTAAAAACCTGTTGTCACCATTTACCCTGTGGTGGGAAAAGAAATGCAGCCTAAAGGAGGTGGAATTTTGCTCCCTGGACAGAGCAGCTCTGCCACAGGGACTATCTGCAGCAGCCACTGCAGACTCAAGGTTGCAATCACCCCTGCAGCTGCTGAGAAGCCTCAGGTTAACTATACGCTGTTAGATTCCCCAAGGGTATTATTTTAGCCAGTCCCTAAATCCGTGTCTCGCAGGGGGTCACAGAGGGCCATTTATGAATTAGTTCACAAATCCGTAAACAACCTGCTTCCCACAATTGAAATAAGTGCTTCTGTTCCCTTCCTTTCCGGACCTCAGTCTCCGTGACGGAGCAAGAACGCAGGGCAAGCACGCAAGCACTCTCAGGAAATTCCCTGTTTTCTCACTTGCATGATATTCACTATAAATGCCTGCAAAATGCGATCTTCAAAGTCCCACCTATGCTCCGATGATTGCAACAACATTAAAGCTCTTTGACTGCCAGAGACCACAGCAATCACTCTAATCAAGCCTGTTCCACACTTCACCTGTATTTTCCTCTCTCCTGGTGTCAGTGTTGACTCCCACATACTTTTTGCAAGCCTTTGAAGTTTTTTTGTTCTGCCCAGAACAAAAACTAGAACAATGTAGTAAAAGCCCACATTTGCAGGTCCTAAGGACACAAACAATGATAACCACAACAGCAAAAAGAGTAAAAAAACACAAATGCCAGACTTGATTTAACTCATGACAACAGAGCTTTCCATAACAAAACGCAATCTAACTTTTTTTTAATAGACTGCACTAAATATTATGGATTTTAGTCTCCACTTAACAAACATAGCAAGTAACAGCTGTGAAATATATGGATGCAGAGAGACAAACACAGACGTCCCATCCAGGGGGCAAGAAGAAAGCCTGCGTACCTATCATGCTAATTCCTAGAGTATCAAGTAAGAGATATGATCCATAGGGTCTGGAAGAGCTTCACAGAAGGGCACTGAAGCCACAATACATTCTAAGGTTAGCAACTCAGCTGAATACTATTAAGTGCTCACATAAATATTCATAATATATTTCTTTAATGCCTCTCTTTGGATTTTGAACCTGGCCATTTCCATGCTTCATATGATTGAAACCACAACATTCAAAGACAACTCACTAAATTGCAGAAATAACTAACCCAACAGGAATGCCAAAACTTCTTTCTTAAGCCTTGAACAACATGGGGAAGTGATAATGGTAGTCTTTATGCACTTATCCTCCTTTACTCATGTCAGAAAACATACAAGCCAACCTACAAACAGATTACTTAAAGAAGAATTTAAATTTCTAAATTTTAAAAAGCACATCAGAAGTTTTTAAGTTTCATTGGAGACATAGAGACAATTAAAGTTTCTTAGATGAACTTTTCATTAAGGCCATCTGCATCAATATGTGTCAGCACAATTTAGGGACCTGTTTAAATGCTTTCATCCTGCTGGATTTCCTACTCCAAATATTTCACCTAGTTATGATTTTAAGGTTATAGTTCAGCAATCAAATGTTTCATTCTTAATTTAAAAATCATCACCAGTACTTATGAATGAATTTACTGTGGCTAAAAAACAAAGGCTGCAACTGCTATTGCTGCAACTGCTCAAGCACAGTAAAGCATGCAAATTACCCAATTTACTGAATTTAATCTTTCAAAAAAACCTAAAAATTTTTTCTCTTGAAACTGTACACGGAAAGTTCAAGTACTGACTTCTCAAGTTAAAAATCTGTAACTAAAATTGAGACAATATAAAAGGGAATCACACTCATGATAATCCTATCATTTCTTTGCCAGATTTTTAAGAAGGTGGTTTAATCTTGTCTAATATTTTTGCAGTATCACTTAAGATTTTTGAATCCCTGTGGTTAGCAATTCTAGTACATGTCTAAACTCTTCGGATTTTCACAAGATTCTTGTGTCAGCATAGATTTCCAAGTACTATACAAAGTCAATAGGTACCACTATCACTTGGTATTCAAGCCAGAACCAGGAAAGCCAGGGGAGTCTTCTCCACAATCAGGTAGACAATTACTACATCTGTACCAAAGCAGGAAAAGCAATATCTTAAGAAAGTAGTATTGCAGCATCTCATTTATACAGCCGTGGAAATGGCTAAAAATTAACAGTAGAGGCATTTAAATTGCTTTGTTTTGAGGAGGGGAAAAAAAAATTAGTTTACCGCCTTTTGGCTTGCTTTCAGAGTAATCCCAGCTTTAAAGACTGAAGTTCTCAATTTATGCAGGGAATAGCAAAATGGGCACAGCAAAAGGTAAACTTTCCCATGTTTTTCTGTAAGTGCAGCTCTAATGTGCGACACCAGAAGTCCTGAAAAAAGCCATTCCTACCACTGTATCTTTCACTTCACAATTGGGATTATCCCCAGTAGAGCTAATTGCAATGGACATTATAGAAAGGAGAAAAGCCAACCACACCAGCCTTGGAGCAGAGCTGTCTCACTCACTGTCAGTCACCAAAAGGCACTGCAAACATCTCCTCATCCCAGCTGGACTGTGAAAGACAGCCTGGATGTAACACATTCCAACACTCAACTGTAGTTTTCCTAAACTATCCATTGACTCTATATCTGAGACTTCTGAAATCTGACAGGAAAACACTGTACCATGAACTGCTAGGAAACCTGAAAGCTCAGAACATAAAGAAAAAGAAATAGAGATTTCTTTCAATGACAAGTTTCACACAAAACAGAACCTTGTAATTACTAACCAAATTCCAAAACAGAAGATTTGTTGTCATTTATTTTTATTTTGATAAAGGTTTTTACTTTTATAAATATTTTTATTTTTAAAATCAGAGTCATTAAAAATATATTAATGTAAATATTTAAAGCCCACTATTCTTAGTCAGTAAAAACTTGCATTAGAAAGACAGTGAGTCATTTGAAGAACTACTATTTAACTGTATTAAAACTGCATCTATATACAGTTTGATTTTCTTGATTACACCCAGCCTCACATGATAGCAGGATAAAGGGTCATTTAGAAAAGCTATGTATTCCTGCAGTGCACAAAAATCATTGCTGAAGTCACACAGGTGTAAGAATTATTTATCACACTCCTTTTCTAATAAGGAATATGTCAGCAGTCAGGCAGTGCTGCAGCTGGAACACACCATTCACCAGGCAATCATCATCCTGTGAAACACCACCATCTAGTTCTCACCAATCAGCATATATAAGTCTTGACACCACTCTAACTTCAACCAAAAATAGCTAAATTATTATATTCATGAAAAAAATAGCATGGCTCAATTCCTTCTCAAGCCAAACTGAGTGGGAGTTTTACAACTCATCTCAGAAAAATATAAATATATTCCTCAGGCAAAAGTACTGCAATGGCTTTGTTTGTCAAAGAAATATTTCAAATTCTTTATCAAGCAGCAGTCCCTTTCTTCTGCTTGCACTACTGGTATCATGATTTTCAGTAGTGTTTCCCTTCCCTGTTCGTATGCAATGAAGTTTCATTTAATTGGTAGAATATCTGCTTTTTAGCTGCACATAACTATCACCCATTCATATCTGGACATCTAGGACACATTCAGCTTAAAAAGAGATTAATAAGAAATAATGAAGTATAACATTAAGCTTGACCACTGGTGCATTAATTCACACTTAGCAGCTTCGACTAGTTTCTCTTTCCTCCATCAACAGCCTCTGATAACTTTGCTATCTTTGGTTTTGCCTTCTTGAACAATTTATGGAAAGAACTAAAAATGATTGAAAAGATGACCTTTTCTGTAGGAAGAAAATGGCTTGCTTTTACCCATAATCATGAACAAACTCCTGGAAATGGCAATTCAGGCTGAGTTTTTTCCCGTCAAACCTTACAACCTTTTAGACTATTAACAGCTGGAAAGAGGCTAATGCTATTAAATCAGGAACTTGTCAAGACTCTGTTGAGACACTGATTGATCTAACCAGCTATTAGAGCTCCCCCACAGCATCAGACCATTCTGATACTAAACGCCATTTTAGTCTTAGTTAGATGGTTAGTACTGCCAGCTTTTTATCTCTGATGATAACAGAGATGTCTTTGTATTCCTTCTCCCTTCTTCCTGTTTAAAAGAAAGAAAAAAAGAAATCCATAATGGCACATGGAACAGTGGGGCTGACCCCAAATATGATGAAGTCAATGGAAGAAATTTTGCCTGTCTTGATGGGCTTAGGATCAGAAAGGCAGCTCAGAAAAATGTATGCCACTCCCTAGATTTTTTCTAACACATCTGTTGATGTTCCCCAAATATTTATGGAGAGCAGCAAAAATGTTCTTGTCACAATAACTGCTTAATGAAAGTACAAATACCACACCAAATGCCTGCATTTCAAACAGACTGGCTCACAACAGTAGCAGTTGTGAACACAATCAAAAGTAAGGGTAAGAGTCAACTAAATGGATTGCTTCTACCACGGCCAAAAAAATGTTCATGATTTTTCCATTAAGAGCATTTTCAGGTTATTTACAGAAAGCTAATAAAATCAAGAAATGTGAAGTATTCTATTTAATTAGCACAAGTTACTATGTCAGCTAAGAGAGATGGAAAATATAATATAAAAGAAAACAAGACAAAGGAGAGAGAAATCAATAAAAAATGAGAAGGGTGAGACAGTATGTTTTAAGAAATGTTATCATTATTTTTGAATATAAATTACAGTTTAAACATAAGGGTGAAGACATAAAATTACTAAAACCCTAGATGCTGTCAGATACCTACCCATCAATGCTTGAGCAACAGATAACCTACCAGTAGAGAAATAAGGATTAATTGCCATTTTTAATAAAGGTTTCAAGCTTTGTCCCTCACTGGTGGGAGGCTTGGTGCTGTAGAGAGCTGATGCTGTGCTAAATCACTATACCTGTCTGCAGCTGTAGTAGATGGGAAGATTTTCCATCTTTCCAAGAGAAGCCATTGAGCTACAAGCAAAAAAGTTGCTGAGGCTTCTTAAAAGTACTTGACTTTTTATTTTTTTAAATGTCCTTTCAATAATAGCGTAAGAATGTTAAGGAGAATCTGTTGAATCAATTCTGTAAGTACTGGGAAATTAGGAAAGCTTTGTGACATACAGCAATCCACTAAAAAGATCAGAAGTGAAGATAGGAGAGCTCAGTATCAATGTATTAAAAAGTAATCCTGCGAATAAAGCGGAAACTACTGCTTCAGAAGGTCTTAGACCACATGAAAACACTAATGTGTCTTATCAAAGTTTTCAGAGAGTTTAAGGAGTAATTTTCCTTGCCTGATTTAAGAAACACACCCACCTCTCCTCAAGCCCCAGTTTCGGTACTCATCCCCCAGTGCAGGCGTATTCTTACTCCCACTGTGTTCTTTTCAGCAGTTTCAAGCTATTTTGTTCCAGCAGTGGCATAACTGAAGTTGTGACTTGTTGTGACTCAGCAGAATAATGAATATTCCTAAAGCTCTTAGAAGGCTGTACAAAAAGTCCTAAACAAACCCTTAACTCCTAGAGACCTGAATGAGCTTTGCCTACAGATGTGTTTTTTAAACATATAATCTGACTGTTTTGAAAACCAATCAGGTTCACTGTGCCTAATCATGGCTCATTTTAATAAAATGTACCCCACAGAACAGAAAGTATGGCAAGTAGCAATACCTTTGTGTCTCTCAGAGGTGAAAGCTGGGACTAACAGTAGCAACTGCCACAAAGGTTCCATGATCGATCCTTCTAATTTCAAAAAACTTTTATTAATTATTCTTTGTGCAAAAATTTTGCTTTATCTCAAGTTTTCGGACGAACGCTATAATGTACATAACATTTTATTACATTCAGACCATCTTTTTCAGAAAGATCTATCTTTCTCACATTTTAGAGCAGGCTCAGGAATTCAGCTTCTTTCAGCTCTGTTTCTTTACATTTGATAATATTCTGTCACCGATTTTAAAAGTTTGCACGTTTTAAAGGGATGCTTTTAGATTTTAAAAAACTCAACTCTCTAGCCTTTCCCAATTCTTATATACACACCCAGACCTGCATAAAAACTAAGCATGCTTCATATAGCTCAAGAGCTAAGAGGCAAAATCAGGCTCTAGTGGTGGGTATTGGTTGTTGGATCAGGAGCAGCAATCAGAACCAAAACAGGACGTTATGAATAAGTATCCTTATTCACAGAGTTTGGTACATGTATTACAGTGTGCTCCACAATTCCACCATCATATGTCACATTTTAGTCTTCACAAAACACACTAGTACCTTTTCCAGTGCAAAGCACAACTGCCCACAGCATAAAATACCTTATAGGCATACCGGTTTTGGCCTCATGTTTTTGGAAATGAAATATCATGTTTTAATTTTTCACAGCTCTCTGACAGACTCTTTGGATGAAGTTAAGATTTTTGTTATAGCTGATGATTATTTTGGCAGTCTTCACCTTCTGAGCTCTCAGCTCCCAGTTTCACAGTTTGATTAGCCTGTATACCCAAAGCCCTGGCTAAAACCCAATGAACTCAAAGTCCTCTCTAATGACATGCATGTTTAAAAATAATTCTCTTAAATTAGACATATAAAAATTGCATAACACTAAAATTCTTCATTTTGCCAAAAGTGGCATGTCCCGAAGAAGCAAAATAGCCTCTTAAATGCATCAGTATCCATACATGAGGCAACATGGAAAAAAATTCTTAATGAGCAAGCAATACATCAGGCTTTCCACAAAGCACAGGAAAAATGAGCTTTTGTTACTTTAGTAGCTTAGTGGGGAAAGCCCAGACCATGGGGAGTGAACTTGTTGTCAGGCTCTTCTCAAGCAGAAAGCTGATTCACATCAGCACCTTCATGTCCCTGTTCTACCTGTTAGGATATGGGCTGTCAAAGTATCTCAGAACATGTCTTTGAAGCTATTTGAATTTCAAATTAAATTAAAAAATGATTCCTTAATCCATTGGAGAGACATACTGCCTGAAAGGCTTAGGACAGGAGCTGAAAAAAAGGAATATGTCTGTTAAAATCCTTGACAAACCACACTTTGAGTAAACATTAACTCTGCTTTGAAAGCAAAATTCAACAAGTAATCCAGAACAGACAGTGACTGCAAACACACTGACTATTAGTAATAAAATCTGAAATACCCAAGAGCTGCTCCTTCTGTAGTTCTGTATATTATCTTTAACAGAAGTTCTGTAAAAGAAGCTACTATAAATATGCAGTTAACGTGATATTAAAATATATGAAAATGAAAGAAGGAAACTGAAGTGACATAAGCAAGCTTGAGGGAGAACTCCTATATTTCAGTACTTTTTAATCTTATTTTAAAACATGCATGCATATTTCTTTTCTGCAGCCATATTTTTTACACAGTCTAATCTTTAAAATTTTTCAATACAATTAGAGGGAATTTTAATTCTAAAATTCGCTTTAATTTTTTGAGGTCTGCAACAACACTGGCTAAAGCTGTGTTATGATATAAATATGAATCATTCAAAATCAAAGAGTTTCTTAATGAGCTCTACTGTGAATCATTTATTATATTCACTGGCAACTAATTCTAACCCTTCTAAAATCTTCCCTTATCTTGCACTTTGCATTTCCTCTAGAGATACCCTGTTACTATTTTCTACCTAAGCCTCTCTCTGAAGGAGGAAAGATTTTATTTTAATTGAGATTATCAGAATCAACTGATATCTAAAGATTCTGAAGTAGTTTGCTGAAGAAAAACTTTAGAAACATAAGTTTTAGAAAGTAGAAACAGAATTAATCATTATAGACTTTAAATGAAACCTACCTTTTTTTTTCTGACATAAAACAGCAGAACTAGGTAAAAGTGAGCCTTTTATGGGGGGAGAAAACAGGAGGAGATGAAATTATATAGCAAAGTTTATGCTGAATTCTTCAAGAAGACTTTCTGACAAACTGAGCACTCTGAAGGTATTTTTCTCTTATGGAACTAATTTAATTTATCATTAAAAAATGTACTAGTTCTGTAGCTGATCTATTGCCTTCTATAAAAAGGAATGAAGTACGAGCTCATGGTCATAAAGCCTGCTGGTTTGAGGTCTTTTTCCAAATTTCATTAGGATATCAACAATATTTCCAACATATGCAAGTTCTCTAATGTAATGGACAATGGAACAGATGACTAAAATAAAATAAAATAAAATAAAATGCCCATGACAATTCCCTTTCCTTTAGAACTGAAAAACAAAATACTGTATTTATCAAAATGTATGTTTTGGATAACTGGAGAACAATCCTGGTTTAGATAGGACAGCACCTTACAAGTAAGTATTTTTAAAAATCTAGACAGAATTTACTAAGTTTGGCTCAGAGCAGAAGGCTGCAGTCAATACAAGTATTATTGAGTTCTTCAGAACTGGGGCCCAGTTTAACACTGTATTGGGAACACTGCTGGAGCTAACTTAAATCAGCCTAACTGAAGTTATTGTTGGTTATATTTTCATTTCTTTTACAAAAAGGAAAGGCTGAATTTGCAGTTTAGCTTCTCTAAGTTACACTGCTTGAAACTAAACAGATTTTACTGAGTATTTCTAAAGCCAATTTCAAACCCAAAATCTGTGTGCTTTTGAGAGTCAGCTGAAAGTTGTACCAGATCTCACTAACAGTTCCTTAGTGAAGTACTGGGGACTACATTTAATGTTATGAAACGTAAAGTATAAAAACATTTATATTGCTATATGGGAAATGAAACAAAGAAAGCATGTGTAACACAATATTTTCCACTTACTTTTCATGTACGAAACTTCAGCATGAGACTGCCGGTACTTAAGAAAAAAACCCCAGAGTTCTCCCTTTTTAAATATTCTCTTCATCAAACCAATCAGAAGGCTAGAAAAATACTTTGGAGTAAATTTTTGTGATTAATGTAGAGGTGTTAATTTCCAGGGATGGAGAAAGGTTATCTACACAGAAGACATTCTTGTGACTCTGTTACCGTACGTCTCGCAGCAGAGTGAGTTTACCCGGACCAGCTACGGGAGGGACTTCTGCCACAAGGCTCTCAAGGCAAATGCAAGTGAAGAGAATGCCATGAATTCATATAGGCTAGAACAAATGTAATACAGCTACATGTAGTACTTTACTCTGGCGATGGGAATAAAGGAACATCATCCTCATTTGCTTATACAGACCTCTGCAGTGTCACATTTGAAGACAGATGTGTTGCCCACCTAAATGCAACCAAAAAGAAAAGGCTTAGGAGACCTTTACCATAATATGTTAAATATGCTAGATGCAACTATGGTTTTCTTTGCTCTATTTTAGACATTGCCAAAATGACATTGTCCAAAACGCCTTGATATATTGTCACCAAATTCTGTAATACTGTGAGTGTGAGATTATATGAAGTCTGAACCTTGTACTTTTCTCCCCCTTTTTGTCATTAAAAAGAGTAAAATCAGACATTTTGTTTGTGATGATTTTGCATTTTTAGTTTGTTTGCCATGTTTGCTTTCAGGACAAAATAACTTCTGTAGGGATTATCCTCATTTTAATGACAAACATTTACCAAAACCAAAAGATCTCGTACTATTTTTTCTAAAGACCATGAACATGACAGAACATGTTCTACTGATATTTTTTACCCAAACCATTTTGTTGCCTGATATCTTGGCCCTCATTTAAAATTTTCTGACTGCATTTTGAATTATTTCAATGAAGCACTGAAGAAAGAATGAAATCCTGCACTCTGAAGGAACTAGAGCAGATGACATTTTCAGAAAAAAAAACCTGTTAACATATTTTCATTTTGTTTTTAATGGAGGGGAGTACTCTGGGTGGTGGTGGCAACAGAACTTACCTTTTGCACTATCTACACTTGAAGTATGTGTCTTACAGTCTATATGTAGAACATGCTGAAAAAGTCCTTCAATAAACAGAAGTTATCTAATACCTATTGTTTACACTACGGGCAAATTCCATGTGAATTATCTATGTGACCTTCATGCTTCAACTCAGTTTCTTGGTCAAGATTTAGACAGGTAAGCACATAATCAGAAGTCATGCTTAACTAAGGATGCACACAATGGGAATATTTTGGGACTAAAAGTCTAACTATAGTGGTTTGCTATGAAAACTAGATTTAATTTTAACTATTACTAACTACTCCTCTTTCAAAGCATTGAATGCTTTGTAAAGACTGTCAACATAATTAGTATTAAATTGCAACAACAAGCTGGAAGATGAAATGTTAAACAAAGTTGAAATCTAATTCACTACAATTAGAATTGAAATCTAATTCTCTCTTAGCCCTAGAAATGAGATGAGTTCACTGATGGGGCAAACACAGTGAAAGTCTAATATGCACAAGCAGGTTCAGTTCTAGCAAGAATGGTGTCCTTAGGGAGCTATCGAGCATCTACCTTTCACTTGTTTGACTTGCAAGACTTCACAAATACAAGAGAAACTCAATCCAGCTGCAAAAAAACCCCCAAAACCACAGGCATTTTTAAGAACTCAAAATGTGACTGAAGACCTAAAACTTTTCTAGTATTTTAACTGCTTCAGCTGTCCTGCCTCATAAACAGTAGCTGAAATTATAATTCGAAAGCATCACAAAAAGTAACAAAAAGAAACTATTTCTTTTCGGGTTTTTTTCCCCTCATTTTAAATGAGTAATGAAAACTTTCTTGCAGGTCAAAGACACTTTATTCCGTTAGCAGAAGTCCATGATATTAGAGAATAAACAAGTGTGATGTCAGAATGTTTGGTTTGGAAAAGAAAGAGTAAAACTAGACACTGAACTGTAAATGTTTGTCTCATTTGAGTAGAGTATGGGCCACTTTATACTTAAGCATTATCTCTGAAGCTACAATACTTGAATTATAAAAATTCATAAACAAGCAAATATGGTATATAGATAGATAGACAGATAGATATAGATATAGATAGATAGATGTATACACAGAAAAAATTTCCTTTAAGAGTTCAATTACATTTGAGTGTAACCTTTTGGAGAACTCAGAAAATGCTGGGACTAAAGGAAAAATACTCTTTCATGTGTAAAGGAAAAATCCCTTGATTTTCTCTAGATTGCATCCTTTGACTTCCAGAAAGCCAGTTGTGACTCCCCTAAAGGGGTAGAGGAGAAAGAATTCCAACTATATGGATTAAAGATCCCTGGAAAATACTTGAGATCTATAGTCTTTCTTTTCCATAATGCACAGCTTCAGTCAATTTGTCCTCCAGATTCTGGAGTCCTGACTGGAGAAGTATGTGTGGAGCTGTAGTACAGCCACAAAGATTTCAGCAAGGAATGGTTTGTGTATCTGAATATCTTTCCAAAAACAATGAGAAAGAAAAATGCAAGCATGCAGAATTAACAACATTTCCTCTGTTTTCATACTTCTCACCTCGTTTCTCAGAATGAGTATATCTAGATTGCATCTCTACCTGTGCAATAATTTGAAACAATATAAAACATCAGCACTGCAATCACACTTTACTTGAATCCTTTGCTTGCTAAGTTCAAATGAATTTTGTTATTCAGAATAAGGACATCACACCAAACAATAGCAGCAAACACAGTTCTCTGCATGACATAGACACAAAGAGCTTAAATGACTTTGGTCAAGGTCACAACAGAATTGTATGTTGTATTCTCTATCTCATACTATTTTCAACAGACAGAACACCTTCTAGGAAATTAAATTATGCAATTTTCCACTAAAACAAAATTGCACTGTTTATTGTTTTTGCAACTGCACAAATTATTTCTACATATTTAGCATACTTTTGTTGGTATACTAAAACCTTCACTCCAGTGTTCTGTACATTAAAAATGCTACTGTCACTTACCTCAATAACAGAAGAGTGCTAGGGTTGATCCTACTAAAACCATGCTAACATTACTCTAGTCTAAATTTTTATTTTCCTTTGGAAAAAAAGAAAAAGAAAATAAACTGATAGAATGTGTAGTTCCTGGTACAGATTGTTTTGTCTCCTGCAGACACTAGATCAGGACACAGCATCTGCCTCTTGGTCTATTATCTGTGCTAGATCTCATTTTCTAAAAATCGAGAGAAATCATACTCCATGACATCAGAAATACAATCACTGAGGGACACCGGTGTCCTGCTGAGGTACACTGACTGCATCAGCAGGTCTTCTGCCTCCCAGCACACAAGGAACAAGGAAGGCAACGGATGTGATCTGCTTGCAAGGAGCACATACCACTCTAAAAGCAGTATTACCAAGAATTATCATGCACATTTTTTTTGTTAAATCCTTGTAGGCTTGGGAAAGGAAGAAAATTAATGCAGAAGGTATTACTGAGAGCTGACAAGCAATTTTGGTGTTCAATTAACTAAATGTAACATATCATTTGCCTTTGAACACCTTGGAAAGAATCTACTGCAAAAGACTGCAATTTAACATCAAAGTTTAAACAGCCAGGGTTACAATTTTAGAAGCTCATTAGTCTGAAGGTGTATCATGATTTTCTGAAACGATGAATGATTAAAAACAGAGTTAAAAAGAAAAGACATTTGGGTATGAATACTTGATCTGAAATCTCTGTTCAATTTCAGGGACTATTGTATCTCTGATTTCAGATTTTGAGAAGTTTTGCCAATTACATCTGCTGCATTCTTTTTAGTATAAAATAATGAGAGGTCACCTTTAACGCAAGGAATTAGAACATCAAGTCTCTCCTTTCTGAAATGCAGTGAAAAGACACATTGTTTTTGTTAGAAAACTATCACTTAACATAAATATTTTGCAGTATTGTTTTCCACATGTACTACTGCCTGGCCAAAAATGCATAATAGTCCAGCTCCTGAGCTGACAAGAAGGTCATATATATATATATATATTCTGGACAAATCCCAGGTCAAGTCAAATAAACTAGAGTGTCTACAAGCTGGTAAACTCAGGTTATTCGATAACAACAGAGAATGCAGCAATCAAAGGACGTGGAAGGAAGGACCGAAGGACCAAAGGAGCAGCTTCCTCCTTTAGAACTCATGTCCTACATCCACCCTACACGTACTAGAGAGGTGAGAGCCAAAAAACAAAAATATGCTCAGCCAAAATCCTCCTCTCTCCTCAATTAGCATTAAGTTGCAATGGGACTAAATATTGTTTCTTCCTTCTACATAAAATTCTTCTTTTTAACTTTTTTACAGTAGCTGAGTAAACAATGTATTTTGATTATTTTATGCTTTGTTTCATTAAAAAAATACCCAGACCATATGGGACAGCTGAAACATAGACTGGCTCATGGTTCTTTCTGTAAACTAAGACGAGGTACTCCTGCTAAGTGTATCTTGTGTTTATTAAAAAGATAATAGATTTTACAGATAATAATTAGGCACTGGTTAAAGTCTTATAAAAAAATTACACTTTCATATCAAAGAACTGTTAACTCCTAAATAGTTTAGCAAGAGTTATTCAATCATCACCCCTTCCTGAACTTAGATTTTCATGACAGAAGCTAACAACTTACGAGATCACCAGGTTACAGGTTGAACCATATAGGTTTTGACAGCTGAGTCCCAAACTTTTAAAGATTTTTAGTCACATTTGTGTTTAACTGTTTGCTCTACTGTGCAATGACCAGAAGCTCACTCCTTTGAAACTGTGCCCTATGTATCTTTTCTAGTCTGCTGCTGGATGTTTCCTATGAAAGATACACCCCAGTCAAAGATACAAGGATGAAATAAAATCAAAGTTCAGCTACTGTGCTCAAGCAGCAAGATGCAAGTGTTTCATCATATTCCAAAACGGATATGCATGAGTTAGCAATGTCTTGGGTAAAACCCAATAATTTTTGCTTTAAATAAAAGGGACTATATCCCCTCTTCTTAAGAAGTATGGTCTATAGCTCCAGGATTTGAGTTCATTCCCAGTGTGGAAAGGTAAAGTCTGAAAGAAAAAAAAACCCCAAAAACAGGACCAGTCAAGCTGGTTGTTCTCACTGCAAGCTGGGAAGATTATGCATCCATATCTGGAGAAAACATATACAGAGAAAATACCACAATAGCATGGCAAGAGGTGGGAATGCAGCAGCACAAAGGGAGCTGTGGAGAACAGACCTTCACTGCCCAGCTCACTCTTGCGGGGCCAGCAAAGCCTCTTTTGGTGTCTTACTGGGCGAGTGAGTGTCCTAATCTTTAGTCTAGTAGTCCACTAAATTCCAGGTTAGCTTTTGGGTGCATTTACTAGTAAGTAAAAATTGCTTTGCACTTTCAAGCTGCGTATACCTTGCTCGTAGAGTCTCTTTGCCCCTGCAGAAGATGCACAAATAACCTGCTGCAGAGGGATCACAGCACTACAGGCAAGGACATTGAAGTACAGGCGTAATAAGTGAAAGCCCTTGGATTGCAGAACTGCTTGTGGAAAAGCCAGGTTTTAGTATTCCAGTCTTATAGAAAATCCTGATCTCTAAAAAAATAAGTCCATTTATTCAGTCTTACATACAACATTCAAGTTCCAGGTTTTTAAAATCTTTCTGCCTCGTACTCCAAAGTTTTCTACAGCTCAAGATATTTTTAATGCAGCCAGTCAAAGGAAACAAAACAAATGCTATGAAATATCAAGTAGATACATTTGTATCTACTTAAGTTTATAAGTATCAAGATATTTTTAACATGACCAGTGGCCTACTTTATAATGTCACCAAACAAAATAAGCACTGTTGGACAATGTATCATTGCACTCCTACGCCTGGGACACACTATCTTGAAGTCTGTCATACCTACAATATGAATCCTATTAACCTTGTGTTAAGTGAATACTTTGTTTGTCACAGCTGACCATGTGTGTCACAGAAGACTACATTAACATTAATATTAATAAAAATTTTCTGTTCTGCAGTTACAGATTTGATAATTCTTGTTTTTGTATTACAAAATGTTTTATGATTTTAAAGACAGCATTCTGCTGTCATACATAAAAGTGTAATACATTTTTACTCCTATTTTCACCTTTTCAGCAGCCTTTTGCAAGTCAAAGTTATTAGTAAATATTTTGTTAATTCATGGTATAAATAAAACTTTTAAAAACATCCTCCCCCCAAAAGAAAAAAAAGCATTGCAAAACCTATTTTCAGGCCTGCATATGATTCCTGATACTGAAACCTAAGTTTGTACCCAAGGCTCATTTTAAGCTAATGCAAGCCCACTGCCTTCCACAGATTCTGCACCAGGTTTCACACCAGGTTGCACCCCCATGGCACTGACACCCTCCATTTCTGTGCATTCTTATCCTATTCAGGTGCCTGCTACTCTGGCAAATTCGGAGTACTTTTTACCTTCACTGCACCGTCCCACTAATTAGGGACTGGTCTCTTTTGCAGTCAAGCTTGGCAACAGAAGATAGACTTAAGTCCTGTGTCACAAGCACGGTACAGAAAGCACAATACAGAGTTCTGTTCAGCGCCGGGCTGAGCACAGTGCCTGCGCACACCCGGCAGGAGCACAGCCTCACTGACCCTGCCAGACTGGGGACTTGGAGCTCCCACCACCAAACTGACATGAACACATATTCCCCGCTGCAAGTGAGACCACAGAGCCTCTTGCCTCAGGCTTCTCCGCTGGAGGCAGGGAGCGCACAGGGAAAACAAGTCAGCTACCAGGGTGTAATTCCTGCCTGGGCAGTGTTCTCAGCACAAGCTGTCAGCACAGTCAGCATCCATCAAAACTGAACAGTTCAGCTTAAAATGCTCTATCAACACATGAAGGCATCATCTTCATCTGAACACTACTAGTCTTCAGAGCAGTTTAGCTCCCTTGTCTCCTCACTAGAAATTACTATATTTATTAGTACCGCAGTATCACATATATAATTGTTATTCTTGGACAGCACTGTGCTAAGTACTGTGCAAACACAGCTCAAAGACAACCCGACCCAGAAGCTTGCAACCTAAATAACCCAAGACACTTGCCCAATTCACATTGCACTGATGCCTTCAATTCTCAATTAAAATATTTCAATTCAGTGATCCACTGTTATGGAAAGCCACAGGAATTTTGCCAGTGGATTGCATTTATCACAGAACAAGGCTTAAAAAAAATATTGGATATCAATCTGGTTTAGAGAAAAAACAACTGCAAGTAGACTCAGGTTCTATTTTCTCATTTAGAAGTATTCTAGATGGATCAGCCTAAACTCTGAACTAGTACAATATCACTGTTACGGGGAACACAAGTATAAATGATGACACACACCTGCAGTAAAAACTATAGCTGATTTTGAACTTCTCAAGAAAAAAACCTACCCCAGTAAGAAAAATCTGTTTATGGAGACAACAAAATAGTAGGGGGGGATTCAGAAAAGGAAAATGAAGAACATATAAAATATTGAAAAGAGAACCTCCTCATGCTCCATAAAACCCTAATTCCCTTAACTGTACAATTCCACAGCACTATCTATATCCTCTTATTGATGTTATAAATTTCAATTTTTAGGACTGAATTGTAAATTCCCAATAGAAGCCATTCTTCTATATCTAAGGCTAGAGTTCAGTCAGCATGTTGGCTGTTTATTAGCAGTGAAGTAACAACCACTGTTTATACTCCTCACTTTGCCCAAGAAACAAAATAAAACCAGTAGAAAAGCTTAAATTCACACTTCAGGGTGCATTTTTCAAAGAGCAACAAATTCTGTTTTGAAGTGACAAGACATTGATTTTTGCTTCAGTATGACTCTATTTTATAAGGCTTGGTTTTGGTGTACTATGGGAAATAGTTTTTTACTCATTTTGATGCAAATTATTCTAAATAGTTTAAAATGTTGGTCAAAATGGGGAGGAAAAAATCAATTATCACATTTAAAAATATGAGGATCAGAAGATGTAACTTTGGATCCAGTAATGAAAAAATGATAAAAAAATTCCAGAAATTGCTTTCTTATCTGAAAGAATTTCGAGTATGTACATCCACTCTTTCTGACCAGAACAAAGACTGTTCTCTTAATTATGTTTTACAGATTCAAGATTAATGAAGAATAAAAATCTTTTTGTCCTTGAAAGTGGGTAAATAGTCCTCTGTATTTTCATTCTCTTCAGAATTTTCTGTTTAGAGAAATAGCTTTCACTTTGCTCACCATTCTTGCATTATACATCCACTTCATTCTATTCTACAACTGTTATACATATAAGTCCTTTGCAAATAAAAGGGAACTTAACAAAAAAGAAATTTTATTGCTCTAGCTAGATTAATCTGAAAGACAGATTTTTTTTTTCCTCTTTCATTAAGCAAGATTGGGGTTTTTTTGGCTTGTATTTTAAATTTTTTATTTTGTTTTTTTAATTTTTCTTCTGCACTCCCTTTCTTAAAGTTGGGTCTGGTATTTTTGGACTAGAAAGACACTGATCTACTTTGGCCTGATATATTTTTGTGAAGGAATGACTATATCTACTGACACTTCATCAGTTACTGCTACTTTCCATATTTATAAGGATAATTCTAATAACCTAAACAAACTGAAGAGTATATTCTTACTTATGTTCCCAAAGTTCTTTTGCTGAGAATACACATACAGCATTTTCAAGGGGAAGGAAAATATGAATTTAAAAGAACAGCAAACTCTATATGCATTAGAATAAGTGTATCGGCTTCCTCCCTTAAATGTACATAACTGTTTTGTTTTCAAGCAGCAAAATAACATATGACATACCTATTAGTTATTTTGGATACACCTAGAAAAGGAGTATTTTATTTAGATCAATTGCTCTTTTTTGGATCTGGGTTATGCATATAAGACATTCCCCAATGTACTTCTGTGAATAGACTCCCTTGTTGCCTTCATTGTATAATAAAATAATGGATCTGATGGTCTACTTAAAACTTTCTCAACACAAATGGAATCAGTTACATGTGGTTTTAGTTATGAATTTCTTTGAGGTGTAAATATTACAAAACAGTAACCTAAGATTTACAGTTAATCTGTACCCAGTCTGCAAAATCAGGAATTAAGACTAGAAGGCAGAGAACCATTCATTCACAGTACAGGTGCATGTCAGGATGATGACAGGTCATCATTGCTTATTGTTGTTTTGAATATTTAGCTTTTAATATTTGCCACCACTGGAGAAACCTGATTGCCAGTAGCACATTCTACTTTCAATGTGCCGTGAGCCAAGGGAAGGTAAAGAACCATGATAAACAGACAGCACTGTCCATACATGGACACTGTTCGATCTGTTGACAGTCATGAGACTGAAAAAACAAAAATGATATGTCATTGCTTCTGACCTCCTGAGCCTAAAAATAGGCTTAAAATTAAATATCCAGGCATGATTTGTGGGTGGTGGTTTTTGTTTGCTTGTTTGTTGTGGGTTTTCTGGCTGCCTTTTTCTTAAACTAAGAACAAGAATCTTCACACTGGCACTGCAGAGAATGCTAAAAGCAATTTCCATTGGAAGGTGGCCTTGTGAATATGCATGCAATGTACAAGATTAGGTCCAATGTACAGATAAAGTCCTCAAGACAAGCAAAGAACTGGAATACATACTGAGAGGAAATTAGATAGCTAAGAAACATTTTTTCCCTCATGAATTACAACTGAAAGTGTCAGTGTATCCCCTTGCTTGTATCAAATGAATCCTTAACATTTGCCTCCCAGTTGTCATGTGTGAGCTGCTTACTGGAAACTTTGTAATGGTATCATATTTCCAAGAAATAAGACAGACATTTATTTGTAGAAAACAAGAAAGAGCAGAAAAGGATTTCACCACACACAGACTGGATTTTGTCTGTGTATGTGTGTTTTTTGTTTGAGTTTGTTTTTGTTAAAACAAGGAGAGAATACAGAGCAGAAACTGACAAGAGGAAGAAATGCTGACTAAAACAAACTGCTCAAACTGAACTGACTTCATTGCCAGAAGTTAAAGAGGAGAACAAATAGAAGAAAAAATTATGCCAAAAATGTGCTCTCTGCGGAAGAAAATCCACTTCTGTTCCCAGTTCTACTCTGCAAGAAACACCAGGCATGTGATATGATCTGTTCTGGAAATACAACTGTGTAATGTGGGCATTTGTGGTTCATACTGCTTGGTACAGAGGCACATTATACCCATGTGTGTATTCAGAAGACAACACTATTTCTTCCTTTGCATAAAAAAAATTAACACATAATAGGAGTGACTACCTTCCACACAACCTAGAAAAGCAGCTCACTTCTCACAAGAAACACTCATTCTATAGAAGAGTGAAGCAAACATGTCAGATTCTTCAATGATTTAATGCTAAACATATTTTCTTTTTTGTGAGAAACCAAACTTTTCTATTTTAACTGATATAAACAACTGACGACCACGCATAAATCTATTTTAAGTAACAATATATGTAGGGGAAACGGCAAAAATTAATCTGCTTATAGGACTCATAATTCAAACATGAAAGTAACATAAGTGTTCTAGATCATGTGCCTCAGAGATATCACAAACACAGACATCTTTTGAGTTAGACCCAATAAAACATTTAGGTTTTCATCAGGAAGCCTACATATGACAAACAGCAGTATACTGCTACTGGCAATGAGAAGGCAGATGCCGAAACTCATGCAATGCAATCTTCCCCTCAAAACAGTCATTATGCATACAGCAACACGTCATGCTTTCCCCACCTTTACCTTCCAAATTCCCTCATCTAGATTACTCTGCAGCCCTAGCTACCCATTTTGACTCAGCTGGCTGTCCACCACCTTTATCTGTACCACGTTCTGCCCTCATGCATGACCTTAAACTTCAATCCTGGAAAATACCTTGCTCACCAACCCAAAGTGTCACTTGCTATAATTAGCATTCTGGGAGCTAACTATACAGCCATTAAGGCACTGAGAAAGACACGGCCTGTCTTAGTTCAGTGTATATCAAGTGATCAGTCGGATGACCATTAAAGCAGTGAAGACTTTATTCAGACAGTCAACTTGCCTGGCTCAACCCATGACCTGTCTCCACAGGATATCTTTAGAGAGATGAATAATGAGGCTCTTTTATTTTACCTTCCTCACTGTGAAATGTGGGGCTTCCAAATCTCCCTTCCTATTCCCAGGACTGCAATAATAAAAATCTAACTTTGAATAGAAGAACAATCTGAATATCAGGCTGTCATTCAGCAGCAACAGATTTTTCTGAGCACACACAACTCCACAATAAAGGACACTGCCTACTGTCACTTCCCTCTTCACTGAGAACATGGAACAGAATGAGAATCTTTTCTCTCCATTTCAAAATCTTAGTATTTTCATCTTATCACCATCATTGTGCTCCAATTTGGATGAGCAGTTAAATGATATAATACACCAAAGAAATACTGCTAATGCAAACCCTTATGTAATGCTACTATATAACAGAAATTACAGCATGGTGCCAGAATGATGCAAAGAAATAGTTAACACCATTAAATTTCAATAATATAAATCACCTCCTTTTGAACAAAAGCTACCAGGTTGCTGCCTAATTCCTAATTTCTGTTCAATGTATCAAAATTCATTATGTTTTCATATCTAGTGTCAAGTGGAATAGCAAACAACAAATGATAGGATTTATTTTCAGAATCATTTTGGGTACATATAATAGTCTACTTAAAAAAAAAATAAATATTCCTTTGAGTTAAAACTAAGAAAAAATCAAGTGCAGTTGGGAAGAAGTGTACTTTATTTGTGTAAACTAAACTTTTAACTACTAAGAAATTTAAAGCCATAAAGACTTTGGGAGACATCTGAGGACTATGACTTCTACGCAGAACAGAAATGATCCAGTGGCCATATTTGTCCTTTCTCGTGATAAATGGCTATCGTATCTGTCTCCAGCTATGCAAAAAAGCAATGCTTAACTTCAGATGGTAGATTATTAAGAGCATTCCAGTGTGTGGGGTTTTGAGGTTTTCTTCAGAGAACTTTTTCTTACCATGTACTTCTATATGAACTATGGACGTAAATGGTTTTGATGGGCTAGCTAGTAAATGGAATCTAGGGTCAGTATAATTTGTTTGGCAAAATACTTACATATTCCCTCAAGGGAAAACTGAATGCAAAACACACAAAAAAGCCAAAGCATATCCCTTTTAGTGTTTCTGAACCATAAAATTTACCTTTTTTTAATATGAATCTTGGACCAGGCTCCAGTGACAGAAGGTGATTATGCTGGAGATACATTAACCTAGTACTCACTTCTATATTTAACTGGCTTTTAGTTGTGTTGTTGTTCGTTTCAGTTTTAGAGGAATCTGTGGCTATTCAGCCTACTGTCCAGACTATTACAGTCAATTCAAGGACAGCAACTGCAAATTAAAATGTGGGAAATCCATTTTTAATTCAGCAGAAAGTTGAAGGAAATTCAACTTTTTTTGAATTCGAAGTTTTTGCAACCCTGAATTCAGTGTTTCTGATTGAAACAATAATCTTCTTCCCAGAACAACAGTAACGCAGAAGTATGTCACTTTTTAAATACAAATAAGCAAACTCAGAAAATCAAAACTTTATGAGACTGCTGTCTTCACTCCCCCAATTGGCAAATGGGTGAGGTGGTCTTTGTTTCTTTTATGTTTAGTGTTATATTATTATTATTATGTTTATCATTATATTATATACTATACATTCTTGTCCTTCAGTCTTTATACTAACAAATAAATCTGTTTTACAAACATGTATCAGACAGTAACAATTATTTTTCACTAATTTTCACTGAGTTGTATAAGCTTATTTTGAACGCATGCGTACAAAAAAGTTAATAACAAAATTATTATTTCATCATCATCATCATCATCCTGTTATATGTAGCTACATGATAGCAATGGATGCTGAAGTTATTCAGAGCCCCTTCACAAGTGACAGTTTGGGAAATGCCTGAGTAGACACTCAAGAATCCCCAAGCACCAATACTATTGAAAGAAAACTGGTGGGAACAGAAGTGAAGAATATGAGATAAAGAAGAGAGACTTTGCAGAAGTCAGTTACATTAAATAAGAACATGCTTATGAAAATACAGCTACTACAGATTGAGTCAAAATCTAAGGTACTCCTCCACTGCCACAAAGGGGAATATTCTGAAAATGTAATATGTCATTCTTAACGCGGCATTTTCAGAATATTCTTAAACTATTAGTCTAGCTGCAATATGAGGAAGCAATATTGATACAAAGCAGTTTTAGCAATGAAACTACAAGAACACTATTTCTACAGTCATTTTATAAGTCATTGTAACAAGTTGAAAAGTAACACAAGGAGTAACTTAAAAAAGCATAACGTTGTTTAGAAAGAAAGAAAGAAAAAGATATTATTGTAAATGTTTTGCCTGTTCCCCTATACTGATCTTGCCAACTCCTCAACAGTATTTTTCACTTTTTTTTCAGCACAATAAAATTCAAATTACACATCCCCCCACCAAGCATTTTCATCTTTTCTACCTTATTCTCACTACGTTTGTATTACAAAGAAAATAAATAAAAAATTGTATAAATGCAGAATATTAACAACTACTCTTATTTTTGTGGTATCTGTCCACTGTGTTAAGTATATCACCACACTGAAATCAAATTGTAGTGCTACAATAAACAGTGGGGCAGAGATCTCCTTGCAGAAGTCCTTCAGATTAAAAGGAAAATCATTCCTGACAATCTCTATCACCGAATACAACCCAACCAACACTCAAATGATCAAGAACTAGGAGCTCCATTCTAATAAATGTTTAGGTCCCCCGAATTCAAAATTTAAGAGGCAGAACAGGAGTGAAAAATAGGAAGACAAACAGAAAGAACTGAACAAAAAAGCCAACCTTACCTTTCACATGCTCGGACAGTCCATGCAGCAATTATCCATAATGAGATACTAAAAACCAACAGTACAGTTCCTGGACATATTGTCATTAAAGTCTTCATAACAAAACGGGTATTGAAGTTTATCTTATTTAAGGCTCCAATGCTTCTAGATGATGCATCAGTGAAAAGTTTGCTATGCAAAAGCATAACTCTGGCAATAAGATACAGCCTTAAGAACATTGGTATAGATAAAATAATATCCACATCAGCTGTTGTTGTGGATGGAGCGTAAGAAAAGGCGAGCCGGGCTGTCCATGTGAATGTGTAATTCCCAGGTATGGGATGTATAGCACACACCAGTATTTCCAAGCAGATAAAGAAAATACGCTCATAAGTCATGGCTATTCTCCAGTCATCTGCTCCATTGTCCACCATGAACAACTGAAATAATAAAATATAAGGTTAACTTTAGTACATCATTAACAAAATTGCTATAATTCCATTTTAAATTACCATAGTTTTTCATGCTGCCAAAGACCACTAAAAAAGAAAAAAACACGCCATCTTAGAAAATGACATTACATCACTATGAAAGGAAACACAACTTGTTAAGACAAAAAGAATTTTTCAATACACTATTTTTAAAACTGCACAAGAAACTGAACTTTCATCCATTATATACGAAGAATTCCCCCCTTTTTTTTTTGTTTTTAACTGCAATCTTTGATTAAAACAAAGTCTGGACCCACTAAGCCTTGTGTCTTCAAAATCAACTGTTTACCCTAAGCTCATAAAATTGAGAAGTATTTAAGTGTTTTCTTAATAGATATCTAAATTACAAACTGAAAATATTTCCTGAGATTCCTGTTAAGCTTCAGGCAAGGTGATATTATAACTTCTGTAGAAGTATCAAGCTTTCTTAAAGGCACCAATACTGATCAACGTAAGATGCAAAACTACATGAGAAACTGCACAAAGACTCGAGAAGATATCTCAGGGTGAAAATATGAGAAGTAATAGCCAGCAAATATCAGAGTAGCCCAGGCAGCCAGGTGATGTCCACAAATAGCTGAAAATTAAATGCACATGTTGGCTGCTGCACAATCAAGGCCTTCACCTTGCCACCCAGGAACAAAGGTACTGAAGCATTTCACACTGTTTAGCAAATTATGTGCCTGATGATTTAATAAATAAATAGCTAATCAAGCAGTATGTGTCACTAGGTGAGAGTAGAGATATGCAAAACCTTGCAAATAGACATTTTTATCGAGGAACATAATCCATATGAACAAATAAGATACAATTTTAGTGATGAAGACCTTCCCTTCACTTCAACTACAGCTTGAACCTAAACAAGGCTATTCAGTAAACAGGTAAGAGGAAAAAAAAACCCTTTTGCCTAATTTTTAAAATTAGATTATTCAAAAATAATGGGTGAGAAGGCAAAGTACACAACGTGTTCCCTAATGTAAGAAAGGTATTTTCAAGCATACTAAACACTACAGACACACCAAAAACTCATCTGCGCTCCTCTCCCCCCTTCCTTCTTTCAAGAGTTTAAAAATACAAGCTTGATTTCCCTGTATATGTTTTTTAGTGATCAAAAAAACACTCTACATCCTCCTCACAATACCTTCAGTTTGTCTTTCAGAAAATAGCCCTATCAAAACTGTTTAGAGAAGTGATAACCTCAAATTAACTTCGTTATAGTTGAACTGATACTTAAAGAAATAAAGAGTTAACATAGCAAGCAACACAACAAACCAAAAAAGATTTCTGTCTTTCTGTATCTGGTTTTTATCCCTTATGTTCTTTCTCTCCCTCTTATTACACTGGGTGCTGGTGACAAGGTTTTGGCTCTGGGGTGGCTACAGGGATGGTGTCAGCAAGAAGTGGTCAGGGTTGCCCTGCAATGTACCCACTGCAGGACACAGCTGAGTTCACCAGTGAAGCAGGTGGTGCTTCTATAAAAGCATAGTTAGAAAGGGCAAAATGTGGCCCAGGCAGTGAGGATTAAAGGAAAAGAATGTAAGAAACAACACTGGAAATTCTAAGGTCAGAGAAGAAAAAGAGGAAGGAGGTGCTCCAGCCACTGGAACAGAGAGGAACCCACGGAGAGGAAGGACCATGACAAATAAAGGAGGCAATCCTCTGAAGCTCGAGGTGATGAGCACTCCAGAGCAAGCTGGATATCTCCTAAGAAAACTCTCACCTGCAGAAAGGTCACACCGCAGCAGATTCTCCTTAGAATCCCATGCTGGAGCAGATTTATCCTGAATGGCTGTAGACCATGGAGAGGACCCATGCAGTAGCACAGAAAAAGTGTAAGGCAAAAGGAGTAGCAGTGAAGAACTGTTGTGGATAGACTGAAATTCCCCATGCCCTCTGCACCACTCATGGAGGAGATGATAGAGGAGTTGGGAATGAAGATGTTGAGCTTCAGGACAGGGTGGTGGGACAGCCTATTTCTTGTCATACTATTCTACTTTTAAATGTCAATAAACTAAATTAATTTTTCCCAAATTGTGCCTGTTTTCCCAGTAACTGGTAAGGGATCTCCCCATCCTTATTTCAACTCACAAACTTTTTAATCTTATTTTCTCTCCTGCTACTGAAGAGGCAGAGGAAAAGCATGGCTGAGTGGGGGTCTGACAGCTGGCCAAGGTCAAACCACCCCGTTTACATATAGCTCTTATCTCCACGGCAATACTACTGAAGACAAAGTCAAACACTGTTGAATTAAGCTAATGAAACACTCAGTGAATTCAATGTATGCATCATGAGCACATAGTTTCCTTTACCTGTCATCCCTCTGCAAACTACAGATACTACTAGATATGTGAATTGATACTGGAAGGCAAATTTATGTTTGTCTGTCTGTTTTATCAAAACAGTGCAGGTTTGCATTTAGCAAATGCACTCTTTGGTATGAAGGGCCAAACTTTCAAAGTACTGGAAAGCTCCAGTGCATATGATTCTTGTGATTATCCTGCAAATGCTGTCAGTCAGATCACAGATGTGTTACATCAGTTATGAAGAAATCTAGGTATTTAGAACACCCAGAACACTGATTAATAGTAACCAGTGTGACTGAAAAAAATATAGATAGTATCAGATCTCTCAAGCGCCGCATGGTTTTACAAAGAAATGAATAAATTTACAACAGATTTAAATATTTCAATTGTAAGATACATATCAAATACATGTCAAAGTGGCAGTGCTACAAAGTTTCAAAATGTGTTGAAAAAAGCAATGGTCTTTTCTCCTCTCTTTTTACATATACTCTTCATAGATTTCAAAAAGAATTCCATATACAGAAAGGCAATTCAACAAAAATTACACCTTCAGAACTGATTCAATTTAAAAGATGAGAATAGAAGAGTGTTGAGTTAAACGCAGGCATTAAAATTTGATCTTACCATTTTCATAGCAGATAATGCTGTTTTATGACTGAATTTTTTAAAAACATTGAGACATCATTATGGAATACATACTTGATAACATAGTCACCTGTCAGCAGAAGAAATCCTAATATGCTACATAGAGAGAAATTTCTCTGCAGTTCTCAGTGGAATGGGTTATGCTTGAAGACACAGAAGATCCTTAACCACCTCCCTTGACCTCAGCTGTGACAATTTCTTCTAAGAAAACTAATATTTTAAAGTGATAGTACCTTAAGCTGTCATATGAGATTTAGGACGTAAAAACAGGAAAGGCAGAAAACACCAGAAGTCACAAAGGACCACAGATCCAGTACAAACATTTCTATTTCATAACAATATTAACATTTCAAAATCACATTTATGAGGATGACTTAGTTACAATTCTTCGTCTACATTCAAACCATGATGGACACGAACAGGTCTTGACCACATGCTGTGAATAAAAATTAAGTTCAGACATAAAAAATGACATGGAAATTAGTACATGATTTTCATGTACATTTAATATACTTGCTATTATGCAATCTACTAAATGCAAGCCTCATTTCTAATTTTGAAGATACAGAGGTATTTGTGCATGCCTGTTTGCTTGGCTATGTACATTTCCACTTCAGAAAGTGAGGAACATAAATGAATGGAGAGAGAAAGGACAGTTGAACAGCACAATTCAAAGGGTATGTATGCTCATACTCTCTTAGCTGATTTCAATCTGGCTATAATAACCATGCATTAATTTCAAGATACTATTCTTGAACCGAATGGAGAATGATGCCAGCAAAAAGAAAGAGAATGTAATAAAAGAGTGATCAAACCTTCTGGTAGATCTGAGTCCTACACTTCACAGAGAAGGACAAACTTTAGTCAAGGTCACAGATGTTATGCCTATTCATAATTTTCAATTTTTTTGTAATTATTCCATGTTAAAATCTAATGCAAGTACTTCATCAGTGTACTGCAAGGTTCTTCAAATATAGACCTCTCATATATCTTCACTACGTCTCCACTTCGTGTGAAAAATTCTAAAGTTATTTTCACCTGAAATAATGTAATGTATTTCTAGGGTGTTGTATGTGAATATACAACATAGAATCAATCTTTAACTTCAAATAAACTTGATATTTGTAATACCACACACTAAAAACATAAAAATAAATATGACAAATATTTATATAGACGTGTGCATTCACATAACACTTGTGTGTTACAGTGTTACATTCACGTAACACCAGATTAAAAAAACAGAAAGGCATCCTAAATAGACAGATTGCACACAGTGACAAATTGGATCAGACTCCCTGAAGGAGAGAAACAAAAGGAGAGAAGTTAATTTTCTAAATGTTGGTGAGCGCAAAGAACAAGGAAACTAGTCATGTTTTAAAAATGCCTTTGGCAAAAGAACAAATCTGAAAACTGTATCACTACCCTGCTGTAATACTGTGGGGATACATTAATACAGGAGTAAAAAGGAAGCAATAAACAGTGATAAAGTGGCATCAGCTGTAGTGCTAGAAGCATTCCTTGGAGAAAAAAAATCAACTTTACTTACAAGAAAATGGTTGCACTAGTTTAATTTAAGAATCCAAATTAAAAATGGTTGAATACAGGAGTCACTTAAATCTTAGAAAAGAACTGATAGGACAATGATTTAAAGTAGCAAAATATAGCCTCTGGGATTGATGACTTACCAGAATTTTTGACCTGATGTTTTTCTATAATGTATAGCATGCAAAATATCATTTACACAACCAAATAAAGAAAAACGTTATGGCAAATGAGGAAGATACTGGTTTTGTCTCACTACTCCAAAAAGCCAAGTTACTGCCCCACAGCACCTCATTAAGTAAAAATGATTTAAAACTATTTTCAAGTCATGATGGGAGATTGCTATCTTAATCCTTTGGCACAGATGCCTCTAACTAGGAGATGGAAATTACTTTCTTACATCATCAGAAGGCATTTAATCAAATGGTTTGTAAGTCACCCAAAGGCCTGTTGACCTTGAAGAGCCTACAGGAGCTCCTGGAGGCTGCTGTACTCCTCATCCTAAGTACAACGCCTCAGATCAGAGACGTTAGTGGGTTTAATACATACATAAAGTCATAAGGCATCAAACTCCTACTGCACATACAAAGCACAGAAGGCAAATAATATGTTTTTTCACAAAATGTCATGAGGGACTGGCTATGTTTGCCAGAAGGTTTCCCACATCCAGAATGAAAAGTAAACTTTCTAGTAGGTCACTAGAAATTGATCCACAAGGCCTTGTGGGTATAGCTATCCACCAAATGAGACACACTTAGTTCATTCAAATGAGGAAGTTAGACTCCTCTATTACTTACACCTGTACACACACATACACACTCACATTACCCTCCCAAATATAAATATCCCAATTTAAGCAGAAGACTTTAAAAGTCTGGTACTTAGTTTCAGCACAAAAATTATTATTTGCATAGTACATTTAAATTTGACATCTCTGTGCAAAATTAGGTTTTTATAATGATTAATAATTTAATCATAATTTAATAAATAAATCATTATGTAAAGGAAACTTCATATGAATGTGTCCTGGTAGCTAAACAGGCCCAAAATACTTCTCTCAAATACTGTGTTTAAATGTTACCATCTCAGGAAGGGAAGAGTAAAAGAGGCTCAGAGCATTTTTAGTCTTTGTTAATTATATTTTCAGAAGTGCAGTACCAAAACCTTCACATTAAAATACATCTGAACAGTACATCTTGGTTACTCTGACAGGTCACCTCATGTAACCACAGCCATTTCAAAATACAGATGTGTGTTAACAATGCTCTTACCAGGTTTGTCTGCATCTTTTTTAAATATCTATCCCTCAGATCATTATTAAAAAAATAGAGATTTTTTAGAAAGAAAGGAATTTAAAATCAAATTAATAACATAGGGTTAAATTATGCATGAGCACACAAAGTTAAATTCCACCTACCCATATTTCCCTTCTGGTTTAATCCACATGCTGACAGTATTCTTTATAGCTTTCTCTCTCTAAAGATATTCAGAAACATTCCTCAATATTCTTAAATGGTACTGGACAGATTTTCAGCTGTACTCTTCATCCCAAACTATGAAATAGCTTAACACCCCCTCCTACCCCCCAACAGCCTACAGTGCCAAAAGACCATTATAGCACTAGCAATTGCTGGGACATACATAATTTCTTTTCATATAGGTCTCTCCATATACATGTATGTGCTCCAGGCACCCAAAGAAGGTGAGATACTCCCGAATTTCTATGCAGGTAATAGTATTAATAATCAAAATCCAAGGACTGTGAAGGAAAAAAAAAAATAGAAAAGACATTCCAAGGTATCAGGATGACTTTCCCAATGCTTCAGAGAAGAACCCCCTGAGAAAAGCATAATTATGGCTTGAACTAAGAAGTCATCAAAAGCTTATAAATACATTTAAAAATCAAGGTAATTAGATAATGAGCTTGCTATTGCTAATAGATTGTAAACAAAATTAATATAAAGCCCATTTTTTTTCAATTTCATTATTAAAAAGGTATTTCACAAGAAAATTTCCTAATATAATTCTGTTTGGAGTCTTGCTTGAACAATTACAGCTGAGCTTCCTCAGATCTGTAATCAACAGAGAGATATTTAATTACACAAAATTTTATGAACCTTTGAACAAATAAGAGCTCCATAAATAAAAGTCCACCACTCGGAGATTTCAGCACAATAACCACTATGTGACTCAACTGAATTGACCAAAGCAGGAGTTTCTACTAGTCAATGTCTATGAAAGACGTTTCTTCATTTTAACAATATTCTTAATTTAACAGCTACTTCATTATACCAAAGTTCCAGATCCTACCTACCCTCTGCTGCTTAAAACAATCAGAATAAGCTCCTTAAGTTACCACATGTAGAAGGCTTCCATCCAGCATGTTTTCAAAAACTCTTGTGCCTGGCTTTGAGAATCAATAACGTCCTCCAGGCAGATACAGGAGCAGTATGATTTAACAAAGCTCTGAACATCACTTAAGCTCAAGAAAAATAACCCCAAGTATTAGCACAGGTTGGGGGATGACGTACTGGAGACCAGACCTGTGGAGGTGGGCCTGGGAGTCTTGGTGGATGACAAGTTGGCCATGAGCTGGCAGTGCCCCTGTGGCCAGGAGGGCCAGTGGGATCCTGGGCTGCTTTGGGAAGAGTGTGGCCAGCAGGCTGATAGGGAGATGGTCCTGCTCCTCCACTTGGCCCTAGGGAAGCCACATCTGGAGTGCTGTGTCCAGTTATGGTTTCTTCAGCACAAGAGAGACAAGCAACTGCTGGAGAGGGTCCAGAGGAGGCCACAAAATGCTGAGGGATCTGGAGCATCTCTAAGGACTGAAGAAGGTTATTTGGATGTAGCCAGCCCTTAAGAAACCTACTGGCATGTAACCTAACACAGCTACACCACATCTTGCTCTGAGTTCAGCTTCCACCAGCTGTCAACCTGCACTGCTCTGTGCTTTTGCTGGCCTGCCCTGGCACACTCTCCCTGCTAAAAGAGTGCACCAGGACATCAACTGTGCCAGCTTTATTAGACCTGAAAGGGAAAGTTGCAAAGTAAATGGATTGCTTAGGTCTGCTTTCACAAATATAAAAAAATGACCAAACTGAACAAACAACCATGCTAATAAAATAATCTCTAACAACAACAAAAAATCTCTTCAAAAATTTCTTCTGGTCTTTTAGGTCTGCTTCAACTACTACACTGAACTTGGTAGTACAAGGACTGAAACACTGATATCAAAATAATGGATGATTTTAGCTTTGCACTGGAGCAGCAGTTCCAGAACTTCGTATATGAAGAGTACAGCACATCTTCCTACAAAACAACTTTGCTATTTTGCAGAACTAACTTTTAGAATGTATTTATCAAGAAGCATAGCAGTCTGTGTTATATTTTTCTCCATTTCAAGTACCTCAGAAGGAAAGTAATTCTAATTCTACATTCTTCTTGCAGATATGAACATTGCTGGGAAGAAATCTACATTTCAATATATTTATGTTATTAATTTTAAATAACTATTTTACAATTCTTCATTTAGGTTTTGTTTTTCTTCATTCAGTACTAAAAATAATTTGTTCTACGGATCATTGCATGAAGAAAACACCACCTCCCAAAACAACTGCCATCTGCCACTGCAAGAGAAGCCTCACATCTCTTCAGGGATGACCAGCTTCATTACTACTAGGAAAACAGGAACCAGTTAAAAAGAAGGAAGTATTTTCTGCAGAAATTGGCAATATTTTTGCAGGAGAGACAGAAGTTAAAGGAAGAAACGCTAAATACAAGGCTAAATAAGACAAGCTAACTCATTCATTCTGCCAAAGGAGTACAACAGTGACTCTAAACTTAGGAACTTGTTTTTAGGAAATGATGAGTACCAACACATCATATACACAATAATCTGTCTTCTCAGTTCCTCCTCTAGTGTTTATTTATTACATAAATACTTCAGGTATGTGAGAAAGTTTGAATGTTCTTTTTTTTAAAAAAACTGATTACATTTTTATTTAAATGACAATGGGTGAGTACACATCAGCACCAAAGGAATCATGAAGTCCCTGTGTTTTTACTGTGTTGGAAACACAACTTAACCCAGAATTTCATTCAAGCGTATGTTAAAAACAACTCCAAATATAGAAATATAAAATCCAAGTATTGTCCTAAAGCTTGACTACTAAAATAAGGGAAAGTATTTTGTGCAGAAGGAAAAGCAGAATGGAGTTAGAAGTACTTTTGTATCTAAAAACATAGTCATGCACTAACTCCAAGTGTTTAGAGGCATTTGGTCTTACTCAAATGTCTTCGTTATCCATCCTGGTAAGTAAAATTTTGAGAGGGCAGCAATAAAGAAGGTGTATATACTTAATACCTTTTACTCATGAAGGTCTAAAGTGGGCTTCTGGCTAAACCATATAGCAGATAAAGTCTTCAAACTGCTTTAAAGATCAGCTTAAAGTATCTTTTAAGTAGTGCAGTTTTCAACATCAGGTTAAATAAACATAGGCACAAGTTTATTTACAGATACCTGTATTTCTTAATAGGTAAAACACCATTTTACTTGATCACTATTAATTATGAGTGCACCTGCTTCCTCAGGAAAAAAAAAGTCATCTTAGCATATGTCTTAGTAGACAAAGGTTTTTTTGCTGTCCACTAATGTTACAGCTTCATCAAATCTGTCAGATCTATAGCAGCTCTCACATAAAAGATGCTCTGTCCTCAAAGCAACTGGGTTTTTTTTTAATATCTCTGGAAACCAAACACATGAGACATGTTTGCACTGATTGCAGTCAAGCCCCTTATCATCCACAATCTAAACAAAAAATTGCTGTTAAAAATGTTTCAGAAAGCTTTATTTTCATAACCATTATGCTCAATGGGACATATCAAAGCAGCAAAAATTCTGATGTCCAGCAGTTAACATAGGATGTTACCAGACACAACATACATAAAAAAGGCACAGGTGAAATGCAAGAATTATTAATTTTGGATGAGCTGACGTCTCTGACCACAGGCTGCATGTAAAAAAACCCACTTCTCCTTCAAGTGCCAAACGGCAGGGGAGAAGAATGGCCTGCCAGCTGACAGCCACACTGTTAAGTTTCTCATCTGACTCCACTGCATCCCATCCTGTTGCTGGGAGGTAGAATATGAAGTGTCTCTTCATATACTGCTGTAAAGAGAACCACACATTTTCCTATCTGACAACCAAATCTGAAAATCAGACTGGCCACGAGTAGTCTTATATCAACACCCATTTTAAACATTTCACTATTAATCTGTCTTAAAACCATACTGAACCTGAACTGGCAATACATCAGGTCTAGCACTTGTCTATCCTACCACATAAAGTTTTAATTACTTTAAACGATCATACTGCAAAAATTACAATAGAATGCAAATTATTGGCTTTTACCATGAAGCCTAATCCTGAATAATGGCAAAAGAATGGGATGGTCTTAGAGTGAAGCTACTTTACCTGTGACATCATTCAGATAAGGATCATATTCTGTAGCAACTGCCATTGGGTACCTTTTCAGTTATACTTGAATTTGGATGGATGAGAATTTCTGCTATATCAGCCCACTTCTTATGTAGAACCCAAGAAAAATTAATGGGTCCTATACTACAAAGGAACTTACAGAAAAGGAATCCACTACAATGTGGCTATAGTAGCTGCATGGTCAAAACTGAATTTTATTGCTACTGCAGAGAAATGGCCAAGGGGAAGTGGATTAAGAGAATCTTAGCTTATTCATAAACCAGTTTCTGTTAAAGAGCTTTCAAGTCTTCCTGAAAAAATATTTTCATGATAACAAAGCTGTTGAGGATCAAATTTTGAACACATAAAAAGGATGGTCTAAACTGAAATGCTCTTAAGATCCAACTAATTTAGATACTCACAAATAGAGATCCTCTTCTAAAGTCAAAACACTGCTCAATTCCATATCACTGGTGTAAAAATGGTAACTAATACTGTATCAGAAATGGAGTGAGAAAAATTTTGATAAAAACATCATTAAACTTAGATGCTATCAATGAATGCTCAGCATCATTATTTCTAGTAATTTTTGTTATTTGTTGAGGTAAGAGATAATTTATTTTGTGCTGTCAAGCCACACCACAAGAACATTCAGTCTTTCTCCAGGTTCCCAGACCGAATTCAGATTTCTTATGTATGTGGATTTTATGGATGCTATAGTGTAGACTGAATCAGAGTTACTATGCCATTTTTGTTTTTAATCAAAGACATGCCTTACTCTCTGGCTGCAACAGATCATATTCTTAAAAGTGTAACAACTGTCACAAAACAAGAAATACCACTCACTGACTAGAATGAATCTTTGTTTTGTTAAGTGACTGAAGATGAAGCATTGCTTCATAATGCATTACTCTAGTGAAAGATACTACCATAAGAGGTCAGTTACAGGGCAGGTGCAAATGGCTGTGCATACCTGCAGTAGTGGTACAGAACTTGGAGAGCTATGAAAGATGAAAAAAAAAATTTTAATAGGAATAAAATGCTTCATAAAGAATAGTATCTCATTAGAACATAGTGTGGAGCACTGCATTCATTTTACATTTCAGTTTCTGGGATATCTGATAAAGTAGGCATATAATTCTTGAAAATTATAGGCATAGATGGATGGCAATTACAGTGTCTTATTTACATGACAAATGACTGATCTGTGCATAAGACCACAAGATAGGCAAGCCTGAGCTTCAAGCTTTGCTACGAAGCCATCCCCAGATTACTTCCACAGCACTTGAATTCTTAGTCTTGATGTTTCCTTTCGTAAAATAATCCTTTAAGAGACAGAAAAAAGGCGAGGACTTGTCCAGGTAACTGCCTTTTACAATGAAATAGTTTTACAATATAAGTACTTGTTATAAAAGCTTTTCGTTCTTTTCAGACTATCTTACACCTACTGATCGAACCACAGAACTGATGTATAACTGTTAATGGAAGACACATAGTTACACTCTGAAATACTACAAGGAATATTATTTTTTGCAGAATACAGATAAGAAAGCTCAGGAAGCTCTTTATTCACAGGTGAAAATAAAATCTATGGATATGAGCCCACATATATTTACTTCTCAATTAATTTTTATTTCAAATACACCCTTTTACAAGAAGGAGTTTTGCAAGATGAATTATAGAGTNNNTTACACCTATACAGCTTCTTAACTCTCTATTTTCAACCCTCGTGGCTCCTGCCGCCTTCAGTAACTTTGTGATTGTATTCAATTAGAATTCCATAAACAGTTCTTTTGGGCAGCCATATAACACAAAACCAGATCTCTCTATACATCAAGATAACTGTAAAGTATTAGTATGCATGAAGGTTTAGAAGCTGCCACTTTGATAAAAGATGTGATTTTAATTTGTTTCTGCAGAGAAAAAAAAACAAACCCAGAGCACATCACTCTAGAAAAGATTAAGAGGAGGACTTTAAAATATAAAGTTATTTGAGGCTTTATATATAAAAGTATATATATTTATATATTAATATAAATATATAAATATATATGTATATATTGAGTTATTTTGCTTTACTTTGTATGGAACACACAGGAGTGTTTCTATCTGTCATGAAAAGGTTTAGGATTTCCTTAAAAGGACTTTAATCCCAAAAGATCAGTCTGTCTCCAACAAAATGAAAGAGATAAGGAAGCACCTTAGAAGATGCAAACATTGCTCTTCAGAACCCATTCTGCTCACTCCTTCATGGAATATATAATACTCATACCCATTTATAAAACGTCAGTATAAAACCATGCTTATTAAGGACTGTTTTCACACAGATGAAGGTCACAATTGCAGGGACTGTTCAAGAAGGAAGAAGTAAATGAATCAGTAACTTACAAATGTGTGATACTCTGCAACTATGAAAATATTTATGCATTATATTAACTTTTGTTTGCAAAAGCCTGGGTTCAGACACATCAGTTTAAAGTACAAAATGTCCATGTTTGACTGCTGCCTTTACAAAAGAATTATTTCTAAGCTGTAAAGTATGTTCTCATGATAATCTCTTCTGATCTTCTGAGAGATACATGAAGTAATTTCTTAATGTGGCTCTCACTAAAATAATGGTACAAGGTCAATTTACACAGCTGAATCAAGACTACATCGTGATATTTCTCAACAAACAATAATCACACTAAGAGATCTAGATGTGTGAGTATCTAAATTAATTGGATCTTTAGAGCACTTTAATTTAGAGTACTCATTATGTGTTAAGGATTTGATCCTCACATATTTCACTGCGTATTTTTGATATAACATTTATTGAACAGAAGTCTTTCCATTCACAATTTTCAGTGTAATGTAATTTGTTATTAAATAAAAGGCATGAAAAAATTAAATTCTATTTATGTGCATGTGTGATTATGATATGCAACTTCTCTCTTTTCAATAGAACAGAGCTGTAAAAACTTCCTCACAAAATTCCTGAATACTTCGTAGTTTATTGTCAGTTCATAAAAGAAATCTTTTACAGTGACTGATATTTTCAGCTTATGTGAAGGCTAATTACAAGACCAATTATAACCTCTTCTCTTAGTGGTACTTTGCATCTTAAAAGGAACTTCATAGGCTCCGAGCAATATTTTATCCTTTAGTAAGAGAAGGTGACAACTTTCATCATCAAGGGTAAAAACAGCTAATTGAAAGAGAACATTTTAATTCTCCAAAGTCCTAAACAGCAGCCATTCTTGTTCTGATCTTCACTCAAAACAGATGTAAAATATGTCTAAAATCAAACTCAAAGCCCAAGATACTACATTTAGTAGATCACACACAAACCAGAACCAAATGCACTAATGTACACTTGTCAGTTCTGGCCCACTTTCACTTAAAGTCAGGCAAGGAAGAGCTGTAGTCAAGTACTTGATAGAATTTCCTAATCTGAAGGTCCCACAGTTGAAAGATCTGACCTGTACAGTAGTTTCACATTAAGATGGGCATGCAGAATGCCTCTAATACTGCAGACAACAGTATCTGTTCATTTCATCTAAATTACACAATTGATACAAACCCAGAATCTGATCTCTGGTTACAAATGTTCTCTATGGGGCAACGACACACCTTCTCACATCTCATAATGCATTGCTATGTCTTGATAAACATAACAGCCTCATCAAAAAATGCTCAGAACAACACCAGGTATTATTAGACAATCCTAGGTATGGCCGGACCAATCACTCAACGTACTGACCATCAGGTACCACCTCCTCCTACGACCTAATGAAGCCTGCTGGAAATAGAGGCATGATATGTGTTTAACTTTACTCCCCCTTCCAAGGCTGACCGCTGCTGAAGGATTTTCAAGCCTGCCTTCCATGCCATATGCGTTGCAGTGCTGCGTTTCAGAGACAATGGGCACCCACACTATTTCCTACAACTACAGGATCTGCACACATAAACTATCAAAAATGTACCAAACAGAACTGAAACTAAGCATTTTCACGAAAATACTCTAAAGTGTTAACTTAAGAGATACGGTGTTAATTTGTCAAATACGGTGTCCTTGGATTCCTATGTGATTTTCTGCTGTTCATTACAGATGGGAAATGTGTATTAAACTTAATTGGTAGAGAGGAATTTTTGAATCTGCACATGATATTACTGTAGTCTTGATCAATTGTCACACAATGAGTTTTGTTGTTGCCTGACTCAAAATCTATTAGAATAATTAGAAAAAAAAATTACTAATTCTCAGGAGATTTCAGATCAGGCTCAGTAACACTCTCAGTTTATTTCTAGATTTGCACCAGTTTTTCATCGGAATTGCTCTCTGTGCTCTAACTCATCTATTTTTTCAGCAGAAGATTTACAGTCTGTGTGAACAATCCCTGATGCATCAATACACCTAAGCAGAGACAAGTCGGACTCCGCACAAAATCAAAAGATTGCCAGCAAGACAATGAAATGAACATGTACCATTCCAGTGAAAGCAAAATGATAACATGGAAAGAAACAAATAATTAACAGATAAATTAAAAATAAATAAGTTTGTTTGTAGAATAAGCATTACTTCTTATGACAAGAAACTGTAAGGGAGCTTAACTGTTCACAAGTGCAAATTTTTTACTGCAAAACTTTCTGCTGATGCTAGTAAGATAATGAAACTCCCATAAACTGTGTTTATTACCATCATGCATTATGGGATGTATTTGCACAATAAACAGGTATTACGTATTTACTACCATTCTTTTCTGTTACCTGATACTGCTTTTTCCATTTTTTCAAGTTTTCAGGCACAGGGAAAAGAAGATTCTTGATTCTTCGGCAAGACACTTGGGATCTCAGCTGTGGTAACTTCAGAGAAAGCTAATGGCGACTGAAAATACTTCACTCCAAATCTATCAGTAGCATGTTATTTTCCCACCACTTCAGATCCATCTTGGGGACTGACAGTGTTTTTTCCCTGTAGTCCTAGGAGGCTCAGCAGGGAAAGCCATAGCTTAACCTTAACCTTGGAGTTTGCAAGCCTTTCCATGGGTGTTCTATCAAAGTATGAAATAGCAATGCATTTTAAAAGTGGTTAGAAACCTCAGCTGATACACATACATATACACACACAAGATTTCTATTTGCTTTAACAAATATCAAGAACTTTCATGTTTCTGTGTGAGTGACAGCATCTGTACCAGGGAGAAGGAAAAGAGGCTCAGACGCTGTCTGGGACAGCACAAGTTAGCAATACTCAGGTTACTATTATTCAGGACAGGGAATATGTTTACTTACAGAAGGGATACACAAAGTAGTCCAGCATTAAACAAGTGTTCCAGTGGATATATTCTTCCACTGACCACCATCTCTCAGGAAATACTAGGTTATGATGGAATGCCCAACAAAAGTTGGGCATTAAAGACCTCTGGGAGTTTCACAGAATTTTGATTTTACTCCTTTTGCTCTTAGTAATACAAGAAAGCGCCGTTAGAAGTCCAGGAGTTCAGAAAGCATTTCTGTCTCCAACAGTACTAGAGATAGGCAGAGAGGTTCGTTTTTTAGTAAAAGTAGAAAAACTGCAGCTTTACCATATAAACTGTCACCCAAAACTTTTTTAAATTCCCTTTTATTTATGGATCAAATTCCACTAGAGAAATGTGGAATGGAACAGTAAGTTCTAAGGAATACAATTTTAATTATGTTACATGCTGCCTCTGCTTTAATTATGTAAAATAGTATTAAGTAACAAACTGTTTATGCATGAAGTGGATAATTAATATATCAAAAATTATTATGATAATTGGATAATGTCGTCTTTTAGCTCTTCCCTCCTTCACCTCCTCAAACTCTCAACTGGAGTAACAGTCAGAGAAATACCTGTTCTAGGCTGGGATAATGATGAATTACATTTTTCTCATTGATCTTTCAAACACAAAGCACTTGTTCTAAAGAACTGAATCAACAACCACACAGGCCTGGAGAGACAGCAATGCATATTTCATTATCTCTCAAGTGTAATGTTTTTAATACCATTAAATGCATGACAAAAATGGAAAAAAAAAGTGAGCACACATTTTGGGTTTATCACTATCCTCAACTCCAACTCTGTTACTGTTGTCTGTTAGGATTTTTTTTTCTAGAAGGGGAAAGAATGTGAAAATTGCTCACAATTTTTATCCTCTTTTCTAGACATGATAATGTAAGCTATGAATTAACATTTGAACCCAGCTGTTTTCAACTGACTTTCAATGTATTCGTAACACTAACTCACATTTATCAAAATTCATAACAGCTCACATTTTCATTCCTAGAGTTATGCAGACTAATACAGTGCCACTGAAAACCTATTTGTTGAAAAGGTTTAAACATCTCCAGTATCTCACAAGACTACTCAGCATCCCTACAGCTAGCCTTGTCTAAATACTGCAGTTACCACCCTTCTGGAGACTTTGGTCTGCCAGATGCAGAGCTCTGTGCAAGTTCCTGGGAAGCCCTGGACAAAACCGTGCAGGTACCAGGTTTTGATGGTGAGGCTGACACCGCGCCCAGCGGGATGCGCCCGGAGGGATGTGCCCAGTGGGATGCTCCCGGCGGGATGCACCTGGAGGGATGTGCCCGGCGGGATGTGCTCAGAGGGATGTGCCCGGCGGGATGCGCCCAGCGGGATGCACCCAGCGGGATGCACCCAGAGGGATGTGCCCGGCGGGATGTGCTCAGAGGGATGTGCCCGGCGGGATGCGCCCGGCGGGATGTGCCCAGTGGGATGCGCCCGGCGGGATGTGTCCAGCGGGATGTGCCCACTGGGATGTGCCCGGCGGGATGTGCCGCCCGGGACGGGCGCTCCACGCGGAGCTGTCTGCGGTGCTGAACAGGAGGCCGCGACACCGCCCCAGCAGCACCCGAGGTGCTCCAGCTCCCCACCGCATATCCACCACGGTCTGATCCCCGGGGAAAGACGAAAAGAAAAGTCTTACGTTGCTGAATCACTACTCGGCTTGGGAAGAATCTTGGCAAACCTTTATAAACTTGCCTTCCAACTCCCTTAAGAAAAGCACCAATTCTGGGGGGAGGCAAACTCTAGAGTCTGGTTTAACCAGCTGTTTTCAAAACAAAACCTACAAGCAATGTCATTTCAATAGGAAGACTAAAACCATCTGCTATGCTGCTAGGCACTGTCCCATGGACATCCTTGCAGCATGGCTGTTTGATCTTCCTACCAATAAATCAAGGTCAAAGACTATTAAAAAGAACAAAAAAGCTGATTTCCACTTGCCGGAATTTTAGGTCACCAGGAGTTTCTTCCTATTCACCCTACAATCAGTAATAATTACTAAACTGTCACCTCCTTATTTTCCAGCATTTTTTGGCCTCATGCTTTGTAGAAAAATCTACTTAGGCTTCAGTTGGTTTTCTTCCATCAGAGTATGAAAGACACTACAGCCACAAGCTGAATACAGCCCCCTTCTTCTGTTCTACAGAACAAATTCTCCTCTCTCAATGAATTCCTGCTTATTTACACTATAACAAATATTTAAGTATATTTCAGATAATAATCAGAAAGGAATGTTCCAATGGAAACAGGACTGGCATACAGCTGGTGCAAAAAATCTTCCAGGACACAACCAACCATCTGCAGGCTCTGTTCTAGAGACCTTATTCATTCTTCTGCAGAGAGCAGCACATTTGCTTGAATTAAAGACATGTCTGCCTTCAGAAAACAGTCAGCTTTAGAGGTTATTTAGAAAACATTACATTATCAGGGTTATACAGTATTTTCTTTGCCTGGAGAACATTATAGAACATTATGTACATCACTAAGCCAAAGGATTTTAAAGGTACTTTTTTTTTTTTTAGGTGTCTAGTGCAACATAAATTTTATGATCATAAAATTCACATAACCTTTGCCCAGCACTCTCATCATCCTAGTTTTTAAAAGTCAAGGGTGTGCATAAAAATACACTAAGCTTAAATTCAGAAGTGAGCAGATACCTAATAGGTATTGATTTCTAATAAACTCCTTGAAACAGAGAACTTCTTTTCATTTTTGATGTGAATGACAGAACCCCTGGAAGCTGCATCTCCTCCAGGCACTGTAATAACTATTGCAGTTTCTGGTGCCTCTCATTCTAAAACACTGGCTATTGCTGTTTTACAGGCTGGTATACTTGTGTTCTGTACTGTCAGGCAGCACTGAAAACTATATTAAACATAATTAAGTCATATGATTGCATAATTCCTTCCACGTAGTTGCAAAGATGAGGAAGTTCTTTAAAATAATCCATTAAAAAAATAGCCAAAATGGAATGACAATTTTTCAATTTTTTTTTTTCTCATCCATAAGGGGGACTTGATTCCTAAGACAATGAAAATTTCTAACTCTTTACCTGAAAATATCCAGCAAACAATTGAATCTTGGAGTAACTATTTAGAATAAGCTGGGGGACCTGCACAGACCTACAACTATTTGGTTATCGTCCATAAAATTTTCCATTTAAAGTTTCTGAAAAATGCATAGAATAATTAAACACTTAGAGAGGGCTTGTTTTCAGCTTTGCTCTTCATGCCTGAAGTAACGCTTGAGGGAAGACACACCAGAGAAGGCTCCCACACTGCAGGAGTGCTACTTACTTATTTTTATATTGATAAAGAAACCTGTTCATCAGTACTCCCATAGATCATAAATTTGCTCTCTCTCCAGAACACTTGTTTACTCAATACAATATCATTAAACAGCTTTCAGTATCTTTGACATCAATGTAGAAACTGGGTTGAGCCAGGAAAAGAAGTTTTGCATGTGCAAAGAGTGTACAACAGTATTCGATTTGGCAAAAAGTCTTCAGCAACATAATACTTCTCTAATACTACCCTAAGTAGGAGACCATGTACAATTTCATGATGAAACTACAGCATGCATTTGCTCAGAAGCCGGGTACTATACAATTCTTGATTTTTTATTTTTTATTTTTTATTTAACTGACTGGTACCAGTGGAAAAGTCTTCATTGCCCTTGAAATCTGACATTTCAGTCTTCAGCTCAGGGAGTCTCTAATCTGAAAAAGCAAAAGCACTATATCTGTAATGAAGATATTTTTCCCTTCAAAACTCCAGCTGAGCTGAAATGATACATTTTAATTTCTTAGTTGCAGCTGAAATTAGGACTAAGTCACTTGGACAGAACCTATGACAGTATCTGTGAGATTTATTCTATAGCTGTGGCCATTATGCTCCTTGTACCTTTAGCCCTATCCTTCCTGACACTTTTTTCGGTCACATTCCTAGATGCTGTGCAGCATTAAATAAAACAAGTCAAGCATGAATCTTCTCCTTCCTCCTAAACACTCTCCTAGAGTATACTCCTATCTGAGACAGCGCGGTGAAGATTACATACCTTGCAAGTGAAGACTATTAACCTTGCCGTCAAGAGAAAACGCATAGCATGAAATTTAGTCATTGGGAAATAAAAGACTATTGCTACACATCTGCTGGAGAAGATGACAGGCACATCACCTAGAAAGTATATTATAACCTCAGGGCTAAGCAATCCTATAGCATAACTGCCAGCGACAGTCCCTAGCAGGCAGAATTCCCTAGCAGGCAGAGCTTCCTGGCTCCTCTCTGCCCGTTGCGCCCATCTCCAGGGCTGAGGTCCATTCACCAACTTCGGCAGGCTTGCAGAGACCACGTTTGCTTTCTGAAGCAGCAGGACGTGCCCAGTACTTACCACCACTGCTCCCCTGGACAAACCGCCTCGCACCCCCACGCAAGTCAGCAATGCTCCCTGACCCACTGAAGGAAACGTTACCTGGATTTCTCTGGCATGGTACACGATGATGAGCCCGAGCAGGATAATCGTGGAGAGGCTAATAAGGCATTTCAGAGCGAGGGAATACAGAGACTCCTGCAAGAGAAAGACAGCACCGTTCCTCAGAGAGCCATGCGCGGGGGCCGCTCCTCCCCACGGCCACCCCGGCCCGGGGAGGCGGCGGCGGCACCGCGCCACCGGACAGTGGGGACACCGCGGGACGGGGACGGGGCCGCGCGGCGGGACCGGCTGTCACCCGAGCTGGTGGTACCTTGGTGTAGGCGCCCCAGGAGAGTTCGGTCTCGATGACCATGACGACGATGCCGAACATGCCGAAGATGAGCGCGTAGTCGCTGAGGCGCTTGCGCTTCTCGAAGAGAGCCCGGCGGTGTCCCAACTTGTAGCCGATGTTCTGGTTCTTCTTCTTGCTGGACTTGCCCCCGCCGTTGTTGGTGCTGCCCGTGCCGGGGCCGGGGCCGGAGGAGCTGTAGAGCGCCAGGTTGTTGGAGTTGTTGTGTTCGGGCTTGGAGACCACGATCTCCGGGGCGGCGGGGCTGCCGGCGGCGGGGGCAGAGCCGCCGGTGGCGGCGGCGGCAGCGGGGCTGGCGAGCGGTGCCTGGAGCGGCTGCGATTCGGAGTCCAGGTCGTGCAGGTTCCTGCGGGACGAGCTCAGGTTGCTGAGCGGCCGCATGATGCCGCCGTTGTACCTGCAGCTGCTCATGGCTATTTCGGTGAAGGGGTTGCTCTCCCGGCGCTGCTGCTGCTGGTGATGGTGGTGGTGGTGGTGATGGTGATGATGATGGTGAGTGCTGCTGCTGCTGACACTGCTGCTGGGGCTGGCTGCCTGCTGCTGCTGCAGGCTATGGCACTGGTGGTACTGGGAATATTGGTGAGGCTGTCTGGACGCGCCAGCATGGCTGGACGGAGTGAACTCGCTGACGTTCAGCTGGCTGCCGTGCCGGGAGGAGGCGGCGGAAGACAGCGGCGAGGAGTGCGTCCGAAAGGCGCCCGAAAGCGGCGAGGAGGCGCGGAGCAGCAGGGGCAGGTTATCCCCCGCGGCTGCCGCAGCAGCCCCGTAGTAGGCGCAGTTGTTGCACTGGAGGCACGGGCTCTGCTGCTGCTGCTGCTGCTGGAGGAGGCTCTGCTTGTCCTGGCCGTGCTGCTGGCAGTGCGGCGGCGCCGGCGGGCGCTGCTGTTGCTGCTGCTGTTGCTGCTGTTGCTGCTGCTGCTGCTGCTGCTCGGGGCCGAAGCCCGCCGGGAAGTGGCGCGGCGGGTCCATGCCGGGGCCGTTAAAGCCGCAGGAGGACCGGGCGGTGGTGCACCCTGCGCAATGCGTGACGGTCGGCAGGGGAGCGTCCTGCTGCCGCCACGACGGGCCCATCCCGGCTCCCGTAGATTCCAGCCGCCGCGTGCGATTGGTCGGGCGCACCAAAACAACGGGCATCANGGGATCGCCCCCGCCTGTCGGCGAGGGGGCTCTGCCGCGGCTCTCCCCGGCGGCTCTCCCCGGCTCCGCACTCACATCTGCGCCGTCTCCGGAACATGGGCGCCGCGTCGCGCTCCGGAGCTGTCCAGCAGCGCCGCCGCCGCCGCCCTGCAAAACACAGCGTCGGGCTCGCTCCCCTGCCGCCGCCCCGGGCCGCAGGGAGCTGGAAGGGGCCCGGCGGGGAGCGGGGAGCCCTCCCCGGCACATCCCGGGCCTGTCGCGAAGGACGGGCGGGGGACGCACGGCTGCTGACGGCTGCTCCTTCTTCCCTCGGCCGGAGGAGGGAGAGGCGCGGCCGGGGCGTGAGGCCGGCGGCAGCCGGGGGTGGTTCGCGGCTGGGGACCTGCTCCGCCGGTCGGCAGGAGCTGTACCGTGAAACGGGACCGGTGCCACTGAGTAGTCACCCTCCGGCTCCGGTTCCCTGGCATGCACTGCCGGTACACTCCTGAAGCCGGTTGTCTGCTACCATTTTGCCTTTTCTCCTTTCTTTGCCTCCCAAGCCCCCACTGAGTAAATCAACTCTGGCAGCTCCATTAGGCAGAGCAATGTCTGCACCAGGTAAAGTCTCCTTTCTGCATTTATTTAAGGGAAGATTATTTAAGGAAAGAATGATGAAAATGAAAAGTGATGTACCTTGTTACCGCTGTGTCACTCCTGTCAACTAGGCAAGACTATAAGAGGGGATTTCCTCCTTTTTATTTTTTTTTTTCCCACGTCAATATTTGATAGCGTGGAAGGTTTTCTTACGTATTTAATATATCAACAATGATAAAGACAAAATCCACCAAACCTTTCTAAGATAAAAGCCTGCATCCTTGTAATTTGTGTGTCTCCTGTGACATTCAATTTCCTTTGAAACCCTTAGATGAGTTGTCGTTTAGAAAGATGAGTGAGGCACTGTCATTAACAAAATTTTAAAATATGTTATAAAATCTGTTATAAAATTTAAAATAGTTAATTCCTAATCAAGATGTACCTTTTCAAGCAAGCACACATGGCACCCACACAATGAAACAACTCTCACTAGTGTAGTAAATATCATGGTTTACAATATAGGTAAATTATTTAGAGACAGACCAAAATTTAAGTATGTTTACATAGCATGTCATTTTGAAAAAGCCCTCATAAGTAGACTTATCTATGATACACGACATCATAATCCCTTGTGATAAATAAAAATTCATCTTACAACCAAGTTTTGAATAAAAATACACACACGCTTCATTGCATGAATGATAAAATACTTTCATTTTTAAGTTACTCTAAAGTGTATCTGGATGCTCAATATTGCGCTAGTTTCCCTGAACACCAATGGCCAAGAGAAAAGGTGCTTTTATTTTTAAGAACAAACCGGCTGTTTAACAGAGCTTCAGATATTCCATTTTCTTTGAAAAAACACAGTGCTATAATACTGTCTCACTGGTCCCATTTTGCCTGTGTTTTGAAACACATAAATCTCAGGAATCTTTGAAAATTAAAATCCCTGGGAACCTGGGCTTCTACTATTCTGTAAATAAAAGTCATGCTGAGGTATATGTCAAAATACAGGTTTTGTGAACTAGTTAAAGATTAGATAGGCGAGGTTTCATCTTTCCTAATCTGTTCATGCTGTGTCCTTAATTTTGCTTAAATGTACTTCATTTTAAGCTTTCATTTTACCAGAAAATAAAGTCCTCATGACCTAGTTTACCTTGAAAAGCCTTTTAAGAAATTTGTAAATCTCCGTGTTTTATTTCGAAGTCACCAAGACTCTGTCCTGTCACTTCGTCTACTCTCATTATGGAAGCTTATATTACAATTGTGAAGAAGCAAATAAATCTGTTAAAGTCTTGTTATACAAAGATATTTGGTATCTTTGTTCTCTGTAGGGAAAGCATTTATTTTTCTGATTCATATATAGAAGTCACAAGTCCCAAATTTTATAACTCTGCTCCTGCTATCCTCTTTATTTATTGAAAGCAAGTACAGTGCTATTACTAGCTTTTAGATATTTAGTCTAGTTGCTTGGTTGTTTCATTGTGTGAATAAAAAAATGAATATTCCCATGTCTAACACAAGAGGTCATACTCATCACGCAGCTTGTTAGAAAACTGATCAGGTAGGGTTTCACTTCAGTTTCATTGTGCAGTCTAGGATATCTCATCACAATTTCAAGAATTGTGGAGAGTTAGCGTTTTCAGAGCTGAACAAGTAAACCTTCCCCTCTGTGGCATGATTAATGGAAAAGAACAGAAAGATGATATTTATTCTGTCTTCCATTGCTAAATAATTTTGAAGTTCATTTTCAAAAATTAGTGTATTTGTTTTCAGAAATAAAAGCTATTCTTTATGCAAACTGAATTGTTACATTCTTTTGTACTACACATTAATTAGTGTGACAGCTCAGAACTGCTAAATCATGCTAACATGGTAACAGTGAATCCCTTTGAAAGAAACATTATCTGTTTGGGATAAAGCTTTGGGTTTTTTCCTACCTTTTCATTATATACTGGGTGGAACTGTTCTTAGTGATTGTTACAGGTCCTGTTTCTGCTGTGCCAAAAAGGTTTATTTTACATGAGTGTGTCTACACGCATGTGCATGCACACCTTAATATAAAGTGGGAGACAGTTACTGCAGATCTTACTTGATAATTATGATTAGTGGAGATATTAGGAAAACAGTTGTTTTTTTTTTTCAAACCTCTCTAATTGCAAGAACAAAATAAATACTGCCGAGCAGTATTGAGCACAACTGTATTAACAACAGGACAGGAAACACAACAGACACAAGAAAAATCAGATTTTCGAGAGGAGAAAAACCATGATCAAATATTTGAAGTGACATGTATTGGCTGGTCATTTGAAAAGCTCACACATCAACACGCAACAGAGATACAACATTTACAGACTACAATAAAAGATATTAGAAAGCTACTTTAGCTGTTACCCTATTGCCCCTACCAGTGCTAAACTCCTGTTAAAATAACAGAGAATTCTGTGCTCATAAAAAGGTCAAAAATATAGAAAGAGAGTAATAAAAAGGAAATGAAATAGAGAAAGAAAAAGAAGCCTAGGAAGTTCCACCCTCAAAGTATATTCTGCACAACACCTAGGGTTTTTCAGAAAGCAGTAAAGGAAAAAGCCTTGTCTAATTCCCAAAAAAGCAAGCATTGCAGAGCTCAGTATTACACTGAAAGATGCCATTCAGTGAAAGCAGAGTCACACTAATAAAAAGAGAGGTAACACCAGCAGCAGTAGGGTAATGTAAAGTCATTCAAGGGTATTCATACAGCAGTAAAAATGCTTTGTGAGACCACACCAAATGACTGCGGTATAGCTGCTTAGATGATGGGCATGGAGAATAACCATATGAACCACGAGTGTAAATCATCTTTTCCATACCATCTGGCAGGGCTTTTACCCACCAGACACCTCTAACATTCACCCCAGAAACTTCTGGTGCCGTGTAATTATACACCCTAACTGGAATCCCATCTATGCTGGACCTATGCTTATTTCAAAGACCTTTTGATAAGGTCCCACAGTAGCTGGGCAAGGAAAATACCATGAGTCCATACAGATAATGCAATTATGTATTAGGAGGATGCATGCTTTGCTGTTTCTACTTTTGATTTTATACAATTTAACTAATCTGCACTTTCTTCTGCTTCTCCAGAAACATCACCAATGAAAATGCAGGTTCATTTGTAACATGAGATATGTAGAATGTGACACATAAGGACAGTGGATTGACAACAGCTCTAAAACAGTAATGAAAGTTTTCAAAAGTGGGGATGTCTTCATTCATAGGGATGTAGGTTAAGAAACATTTAGAGTTGTAGCATGCCCTTCCTCCAGTTAAGGGACATTAAGAGATGGGGGTTTATTTTTTTTTTTATTAAAACAATTTTTCAATATTGGAAATATTGAATGTGGTCAAAAAAATACCTGGTAAAAGTATTTCTTCACTTAATTCACTTTCCTCTCTTTCCTGGATATTTTTATAGTACTTGAAGGTCACACAAACTTAATGACTTCCTTTCTTGCCTCTACTTTTTTGTCATTGTCAAGGGATACTGCCACCTTCAAAGAATTTCTTAGCTAGCTAATTGCATCAACATTAATACTGTTTTAGCCAGCTGATATAGGTGCTCAGCAGGTGACTCTTACATTACATATAATCAGACTGCCTTTTATTATTCTCACAAATTGGTGCAGTTTTGTAACAGAATGCAGTTTTTTCTATTTCAGCCTATGCAAGAGCACAGAGTGTCTTTTAGTGTGTATGTCATTATCAAGTGTGAGAATTTATTTTAACTGTGCAGAATGTAGTTTTTGAAGAATTTTGACCTATCAAATCCAGTGAGACAGCACTTAATCTAAATATAAGATCATACCTTGCAAAGGTGGATGTTAACAGTGCTTTTTCTCTCAATAAAATACATAATTTGTGATTCATGTAGCAATTGATTCTAAATAATTGAGTTTGCCCATGTTTTAAAAGTAAGGGTTTATTCTTCACAGGTGCTTTATCATCAGTGCTTCCATTTTACAGTGAGAACAGAGTTGCTATAGATTTGCACTGTCTCTGTTGTATTTGGAAAATTCCTTCGAGGTTACTTAATAACAGGTTCTCTTATTAGGCTGTAAAATGTGAAAGATGGCCATTGCTTTTATCGGGTGTGTAAGAGTCCTTTCAAATCATTAATGGTAGATTTTTCCAGTCCAGTAACCCTCCCAGTTCAAAACACATAAAAAATGTAAGGTTGGTTCTTTGGTTCTGTTTACTGGGAGATTTTTTATTTGTTTCTGCAATCCTGATAATCCGAAAGACTGCAGTTTCCACAGCACATTCAAATCTCTTGTCACAGAAGTCAGTTCTTTTATTGCTGTCATCATCATACCTAAAGTTTTTTTGATGTGCTCATAGTAAACACAAATGTGAATGTATGTTTTGGTCCTGTTCATAGAAATCATCTCTTTAGCAAGTCTGGAAAGTTTAAGCGCTTGCAGAACAAATGGAAGCAGGGAAAACATGGAAGCAAATGTTCAGTTTTACGTTGCACTTCCTACTCAATACACACTTAATTGTATTTGTGTGCTTGTTTTTCTAATTTATGAGATGGATTGTTTGAGAGATGAGTTTGGGAAGAGAAGCAGGGCTGTTGCTGAGGAAAGAGCATCTCCTTCTTTTCTAGCTAGCTCTGTCTGCAGCACCTTCTTTTCTACTCTCCTCTACCTTTCACATTACCCCTCCTTCTCACCCTTCCCTGCTGCAGAAGAAACAGGACACTTAGGTCACTTGAGAGCACCTCTGGGTCAGGTGTAGAAGACAGAGAAGCATTTATCAAAGTTGGGAGTTATTCAGCTCTCAGGAAGCAGTTACCTCTGCTTCAAGCTGACTCTGGCCGGGTAAGCTGTACAATAAATATTTGAAATTATATTCCAGAACCTGATGGGAAGTTTTATAAAATTTTCATTCCCTAAAGCATAATTCTTCTCACTTCACTACTTTATCCCCTATTTCCATATTACTCAACCAAAAGTTTGCTGTGTTCTTGAGGAAAGGACTAGACATATTAATTATCAAACTAATTTTAAAGTGAAAAGGCTTAAGACTTTTGTGCTGGTTTCAGCTGGGGTGAAGTTAATTTTCTTCATAGCAGCTGTGTTTTGGACCTGTGCTGAACACAGGGTTGATTACACAGAGATGTTTTTGTTATTGCTGAGCAGGGCTTACACAGAGCCAAGGCCTTTTCTGCCTTTGTTCTTCCACGCTGGTGAGGAAGTTGGGGGTGCCTGGGAGGCTGGGAGGAGACACAGCTGGGACAGGTGACCCCAACTGACCAAAGGGATATTCCAGAGCATGTGACATCCTGCTCAGTACATAAAGCTTTGGGCAAGAAAGAGAAGGAACATTTGGGGTGATGGCATTTGTCTATCCAAGCCCACATTACACATGATGGGGCCCTGCTCCCCTGGAGATGGCTGAATACCTGCCTGCCATGGGAAGCACTGAAATAATTCCTTGTTTTTCTTTGCTTGAATGCATGGCTTTTGCCTTCCCTACTAAACCATATATGTCTCAACCCATGAGTTTTCTGGCTTTTACCCTTCCCATTCTCTGGTGGGGGAATGAGCGAGCAGCTGCCTGGGGCTTGTTGGCTAGCTCAGGTTAAACCATGACAACTTTTCACATGAAATCCTACCCTATTCGGAAAACCATTCTATAGAATTAAGCTTAATTCCTTCCAGATGGGTAAAAAGTTATTTCTGCAACCCAGTATATGCGATTAGTATCTCTTGTATTAGCAAAGTGACATTTAAAAATATGTATGACACTGTAGACTGCTTTAAAAAGTTTGGATAACCAGACCATTTCTCAACAGAAAAACTACTTTTAAAAATTATTATTCTATACATCTTCACACACTCAAAATGTATTCTACATTAGTCTGATGCAAACATGCAAAATGTATTGACAGGGTAGTTTCTTCACCTTGACCAGTCTTTTAGATTCTTTATCTTTTCAGAAGATCAAAACCAAGTTCAAAAGGGAAAAGATCTTCTTGTTCTAATTGTAAAATCTCTGCTGTTACTGTTACAAAGTATGACCTGAAAGTTCTTTCTCAGAAATTTTTAGTAATATTGAAAATTTGTCAGTGTTCAAGATGGTCTGAATAAAACTAGTTTTTCTGTCTCACAGAAGCCTATCCTCTGGAGAAGAAAGCCCCTCATGGTAGGAATCTGTTTTCCCCTTTGTGATCATTCCTGCAGAATGATCAAGGCACATAGATAAGCGATCTTCCTGTACTGTCTCAGGAAACAGCAGTGCAAGTGACAGTGTTGAGAGCAACAAGTCGTTGAAGAGTTACACACTACTTGGCAATGAAAATTCTTTTCAAGAACGGAATTCCAGTATTCAGCAAGCCATGTTCTCTGAAGACTGAAGAGGCAATATCTACCTGCACGTCCATGTACCTTATTTCTAGGCACTTGATCCCCACTTGTTAGGGGATGTGGATTACAGGGTTTAGCAATCCAGTGTGCAAAGCTTCAGCTAGTCAGACTATGAGCAGAAGACAGAGTGATATCACTTATCACATGATAAACCCTAGACTTAACCAATGGTTCTATTCATAACTCACTCCAGATGGGGTAGGAGCTTAACATTTTCCTTTAAATACCATCAGCCATTGTGTTCACCTCCTAAATGTAAGCTCTATGTACCTGGGTGTTCTTTGCTTAAACACAGCAAGGAGAAAAAGTGATTTCCTTTTTGGCCAGGCTGGATGAAACCCATCTCAGAGAGCAGGTCCTAAAAATCAAGCTGTATTGTAGCTGAGGGAAGAAACAACCAATCTCCTCCCCTTACAATTGTCTACTCATGAAATTTGAGATGATTCTTGGGTCACTCAGCATGAAAGTACACAAGACACATGTGCCTAGACAAAAATCAATCACTCATCAGAACAGGAACACGAATACCTGCCCCAGGAGGTGCACAGAGGCTCTTTAACAGGCACCTCTCCAAGAGCAGTGTGCATATACTCACCAAACCCCAGCAACTTCTAGTGCTGTCCCCTTTGGAGGAGCCACACGAGCCAGTTGACCATTTCCAGACTTTCTCCTGATCAGGGTTCTATGTCTGCTTCAGTGCAGTAACAGCATTCGAATGCTCATGGAAGCACACAACACTTTGAGCCCCACATCATAAAGCTACATTCAGAATTGCCCTGAAATTTTGAGGCTTGTGTAGCATTTGCTAGAAATTTCGGACAATCTCTGAGAGTTTTATCTGGCATTCAAGGATTGCTTATACTTTAAAACATGCCAATCTGTAGTCACTGTTAGTCTTGCATGTTAAATTCTGCATTTCATCTCTCCTGTTAGATATGTAGGAAAAGGAGAGTTCACTACAAGCTAATGCCATCATGTTAATTTATCATTCAGCTAATACACATTTGTCAGTTTGGATGAGTTTTTGCCCTGCTGCCCTGCCCATGCACATGTTACATAACTGTCATGACAGTCATTCCAAAAGGTGAAGCTGCTATATGGCTGCTAGTTTAAAATTATTTTAAGTCTCTGTAGATACTCTTTACACTGTTTGAAGAGCCATTTCAGATTTGGCACTTTATTTTTCAACTTCATCAGGATTTTTATGAATCATGCTTTATGAGCATGTTTCCCATAACAGAAAAAGGAAAAAAATACTTTATATTTGACTCAAATATCCACAATTTTATTTACCATGTGAAATGTGGCATTAATGAACAAAACCCCACATTATAAAATGTTTGGCTGTGTTTATGGACAAAAACAAATCAATAAAGCCCATCTCTGCTTTCTCTAAGCAATCAGCTGTTAATCAGTTCTTCCATTTCAGGCTCTTTCATGTTCCCTTCTGTGCATGAGGGGATTAGAACAGAAAGTTTTGCATATCTCCTTATAAGGCTGTTAAATGTAATATTAAACAAGAAAAATTACAGAATGCATTCATGCCTTTGAGGTCTGGCAGCTAAGACTCACAGGTGAGCACTGTCCTTTCTGGTCCTGCAGTGATGAATAGCTATCTACCCATTGCAGAAGAATACCGAAAGTGTGGCACAAGAATGAGTCTGCTCAAACCACTTTGTGCTGCCCTGTGATCTCCCAAACAAGTGGAAAAGAAGATTGAAAATTTGCAAGGTACTGAGTGGCTTAGTCTTGCAGGATTACTGCATAAGGAAGAAAATAATGACACCTTATGTGTTTATCTATTTTCCTTTTATTTGCGACCACAAAACTTCTTTCAGTTTCTGGTTTCGTCAGGGATAAAAAAGAATTCCTAAACTTTTTTCAGTGTGAACCTAAATTACCTAATGACTCTGCAGAAAATAAACTATTCAGTTTTACTCCTTTTAGTCGTGTTCAACTGTTTGGAGTGTAACACCTTCATTTCTACAAGCAAGTATTTGCTCAGGTCAATTGTATTTGCAAGCTAATGTTTGCTTTTACGAAAGCATCTCTTTGCACATGTAAACATATATTTTGTAGACATAGTCCAAAGGCTTACTTTTGAAAACTGTCCTAGAAGACAGTGGCAGATGTATTTGCAGATTTTAGGTGAGGATGATAAATCTAGAGCAAGTGAAATACAGGAGGCACTAATAAAAAGACATACAATTATAAGTGTCATTTTCTAATGAAATGTAGTGATTTACATTTGCAGAAAGATGGCTGCTTTATGATCGGTACAAACTCTGCCAATATGTTTGTATCTGCATGTCTACTTATGTAATAACTGGGCTGCACGCGCACTGGGAAGTTGGGTTCTACAGCACTGGAAGTGATTGCACAGTCCCACACTGGAGGGAAAAGTGTAGTTTCTGTTTATTATGATGCAAAGTGTGAACTTGCATGAAAATTCTCCTAGTATGTTCATAAACAATTCCTTTTTAAGCAGGTAAAAGCCATTCAAGTGGATCAGTATTGCTTACTGGTCTCTGATCTGTAGTACCAAAATGACTCATGGTAGCAGAGCTAGAAATGTAAACAAGACAGCAGTCACTGTGAACACTGTGAAGGAATACTGAAACTATAGAGATGAAGTATGTGAGGTGGAAAGAATGGTAATGAGGGTAAAAAAAAGCTGCAATTCCAAAATAGACGTGACAGATGTAAAAAAATAATATCTGAGACCCAGGGATTGAAAAGTATAGTTAAAAGGAGAGGTGAGGATTTGGCCAGAAATACAATATTTATACAAAAAAATTGCCTCAATATGAGTGTCACCATCACTGAAATTCTTAAAATGCAAGAATGTCAGTAATTAAATGCCAGTGATAAATTCTGGAAAAAGATTTTATCTGCGTAGAATACAAATACCATTTTAGCCTACTCCTGAGAAGTGAAAACTGGCTTACTGGTGTAAAGTACTTGCTCTATGAAGAATAGTCCTATTAGTGAAAAGATCTTGTCATTTTTGCAAGCTTGAGCTAGGTCCTCAGAAGACGCTGGAGATGGCTGGCATGTCTTTCCGCTCAGCTACAGAAAGCAAGTAAGGCCTGTAAGAACCAGAACTGCCCCTCTTTGTAATCTGTGAGGAGAAGGCAGTGGCTAGACCCCAAGTTTAGGAGAGTATTCTATCCCTGATGGGAGCTCATCAAAGATTTGGTATACTAATAGTGCTCAGAACTTGGCAGTAGACAAGGGGACAATCCATTCCTCTTGCTAGGGCACGTGTTCACCCTGACTTTAAATGCTGTGGGTGACAGAAGCCTGATGACTGGTGTGGCTGGATCAGTTCATGTGGAGCAAGGAAGCAGTTCTGCTGCTGGTAGGAGACCCTTTCTAGTGCATCTCCAGTGTGCAGCAGGCTGACAGGGTGTGCAGACCTGTCTGGTCTCAGCTGTGCCCTGTAGTAGTTTTGGAAGTGATTGTTATGAGATAATAGGCTGGATCCCTCTTCCAAGGTCTCTTATTTGAAATACTAGTTATGAATCTAAATAGATATCCCATCTACCTTCTAATCTCTCCGAGTTTAGAGATCAGACTTACCAAGATAGTAATTCGTAAAGGTTCATATTTTAGAAAAAAAAAAGAATCACATTATAAATTTTGAATAATCCTCTTTCAAATATTTCATTTACTTGCTGCTAACTTTTCTGGTAAGACAAAGAAGGTCTTATTCCTTTTGGTTTTATTGTGTTTTATTTTTTAGGCCCTTTTTTTTTAAAAAAACCCCTATTCCTATTACATTGTGTTTTGCAAAAGAGGCCACTCAAAAAAGTTAGGAAGTGAGAAGTCCATGTAGTTTTTTCTTTCACAAGTGTTCTCTATGCCTGGACAATGGAAATTATCAGTTTCTTAGCCACCTTTAGAAGGGAAACACCCTTATTGAAAAGGAATGTCCAGTACAGCATTTCAGAGCAGAAGAGTACTGCGGTGTCTTCAAAGGTATTAAGCTATTCTTGTTATTCTTCATCCTATTAATTTTATATGCATCTTTATCTGTGACAGCATACTGAAGTTGTTCACTGAGTTACCTGCAGTGATGTGTAGTATTCCTACCTCAGCTGACTTTGTAAAAGAACATTAAAAATTCTTCATTTATTGCTACATTAAAGCAATAGTTTCCTAAGGTTCCTTGTTTTATGTAATTTATTGAACCCAAGCTTATCTCCAAAGTCCAAGCAAAGAACACAGAATTAGTAATGATGAGCATACTCTTAACATCCTATATCCTATTAAGGCATGAGCAAAGATTAACCCAGTTTACTTTTCAGGAGGATTATGGATGCTCAATGTTCAAAATGTTTCTGAAAGAACTTGTCACAGAGCACTGCAGTCAAGGGGACAGATTTGATTCTGTCATACCTGTGAAGAATACGACTCAGGAACTCTGCAAGTTATGTCAAACTCTTGGAGATCTTCTGGAACTTCTTGGCTGATATATTTTGCCAAACTGACAATTATATCAGGTCCTTAGGAATTCTGAAAACTAAGCCAATTACTATTGTGCTAACAGATTTGGTACTCTTTCTTATTTATTGTACAAGACTTTATTTTTCAATATAAGGCAGAAGGAAATTATTCCAGGCCTAAAGAAAATAGTGTCACAGTGCCAATGCAAGTTAGGTGATTCCCCTTGGTGTAAAGACTTTTTCTAAAAAATATCAATAACATACATTAGAAGTAGATTACTGGAATTGCCCTAATTTGGGAAGAAAGAAGTTATATGAAAACAGGCATTAAATAATGAAATCAGATGCTGTGGGAAATTGGAGAGTACTTTCTCAGTAACAGTATAAGAGTGGACACAAATAAGACATGTTAGATGAGAAGAACTTTGATGGAGAAATTTGAAGATCTGTGCACAGAATTACTGAGTTTGTCCAGCTGCTGTACTACTGTTGTATTTCTGTGTGAATAGATTGCATAAACATATTTGTGTGAATATGTTCATGAATGAAACAGACAAGGAGATTCAAAGCATAAAACTATGTCTAATTATTACAGAAAGCAGTTACTTACTTTAGGTTCGTATAGTTGCCTGACATAATGTAGCTTTAGAAGAATTACCTGATAACAATAGAATAGAATTACCTGATAACAATTTTGTGTAATTCTAGAAATTTCTTATGCTAGAGTCATCCTGTTGAATCTATTTCACTAAAAAGAATCCTACTCATTTTGACTAGTTGAAAGAATATGAAGGAATGAGATCACTGATGAATTTTAAGATGAAAAACAATAGGCATTTAACTCTAAATAGTGCATATACATGAATTAACTGCTTGCATTTTTTCCCCACAGCTCCTGCACATAAGAATAATATTTATTGCAATACCATTTCCAGTCAATCATGGATGTAAAGATCCACATTTTATGGCAATATAAGTAAAATTATTCCTGTTTGGCAAGGAGAATATCAGCATTTTTATAACTTGGTAAAAAATCCTCTTGCATTGTCTTAATTTTCTCTGAACACTTACATACCTCAAGAGTGAAGTTTTTAAGGGGTGATTTTGGGCGACTAAATTGCCTATTTCCAGCTATTTTTTTCCAGTGAGCCAATGGAGCACTAATGTATGACCAAACTGAGATAAAGGTGTAATAATAATCTAGATACTTAAGAAATTATGAAGGATCAGTGAAGCACATAGGATCACTGGCAAAAGAAGGAGCTATTAGAAGAGAATCCATTTTAGGATTAGTTTGTAATCTTATCTTTGTATTTTCTTAATTTTAGAATTTAATTTGAAAAGGTGCTCACTTAAGGTAGGTAAGTATTATGTATCTTGGACCACCTTTCTCATTTTGAGCTTTGCCTCTTTTGAATAGCTGCTCAGTAACTTGCATACTGTAAGTTTCCACTTCTGGAAAATTTCCCAGTAGATGGATTTCTTAATCATAGTTTACATTGTCTCTCACCTGAGTCAATCTTTACAATAATTTCATAAAATTATGAACTTTATTATACTAGGACACAAAATGATATGTACTTAAAATTGTTAACCAGTGAAACTCTTCACTACTGAATACCCACCTTGCTCCACAGAGCATCACTTGACCTCTGTGAGTTGAATTAGAGGTTCAAAAGCTGTGCACCACATCAGCAGTAGCTGTAAATGCAGTATTTCTCAGCACTGTAATTGTTCTGGGTGTTTAGCCAGTAATGTAATAGAGACCCTTTACCATCTGATTACAACTTGAAACTTTACCTAGGATACTGGAAGTGTTAATCCTCTAACTGTAAAAGGGAGAAGCAACACCTGAACCTGATCTAGCCAGCAGACAACTGCCACGTGAGGGATGATGACACTTCAGGGAAGTAAGAAACTACCATACAGTGCCCAAGATCGATCACACATACAAACACTTTCTGGGAGCACAGAATTCATCACTGCTCCCTGCAAAAATGAAGAGGAGGCCAAAAAAGGACAAACAGGAGGCAGGAGTGCCTGTGCAATGTTTCATCTGCTCAGCATATGCCCAAGGTACAGAACAAATAGGGTAAATATCTTCTTCTGCTGGATGAATTTTAATGTGCATCTCCTAGCTCTATGCCTTAGCCACTAACCCAAAGGGTTTTCTGAAATAAAACTCTTAGTAGAATGAACTTTAAACACTCATTAGTACAGAGATTGGAATCCAGGTTTCCAAGTCCCAAATGACTTCCTCAGCCATTGGTCTGAAGAGCTTTGTAGAGGCTATTCAATTATTCTTTTCAACAGTAAGAGTAATTGAAAATATCTTACCCTATATTCTGGCAATTAAGAGATCCTGCTCAGTGGGATTTAAAATTTTATCACACAGGAGAGACCTGTAGCATGGTCTCTCACATGCTAGGGGACACTCATAGCTCCTAAGATTATTAAATAAGTGAATTTGTGGAAACAGGTAGCAGCACCTCTGTTTTGAAAAGAGCAGTGAGGGAAGAGAAATCATATAGCAAGTTGCAAAAATGTCCAGTGGAGTAGGCCATGATGGTGAACAGAGGCAGAAAAAATGCTTAAAATTAGTTCTAGGCAGATACAGACATGAGCCAGGTGCCTAGCTGATCATTACATGTGAGATTTTAGTCCTGGGTGTTCCCAAAAACAAATGACTTGAGAATTTCACTCATAGAAGGAAAAGCATCTATATAATCAAGTAGCAGATATCACGAAGAGCTCAAAGCCTTGAGTCCTGGTCTTACATCTTTCACGATGTACCCATAAAGAAGAAAAAGATGGACAGTTTAAATACCTATCCTATATTGTTTTTGCAATAAAAAAGGATATGGTAAAAACAAATAAAGGAGGAAATATCAGCCAGTATTTATAAATGTATTTCAGGATGAAGTAGCTGAATTGTTGACTGCAGAATATATAACCTTTTGCTAAAGACTATGTCAACACGAGACAGCTGGCAAATGGCTAATACAGTGTGAAGGTTCCTGGGAAGATAAGTAACACTACAGACCAGTAAATCTGACATTAGGACTTCAGAAATGATTAAGAACTATATTAAAAGATAGTAGTAATACATACTTGGTTTGATATGAGTTTGGGAAAGAATCAAATCTTTTTTTCTTTCCCTTCAGCAGATGTCCTATCTAAAAATTCAGTGGATATCCTTGATGAAGTCAACACAATGGTGTTAACAAGGGAGTATGATTTAATATACCTGGATTTTCAAAATCTATAGCAGACCCTAAAATAAAATTGTCTTTCCAATAAACAATCATTACCATTTTTCCCTGATGATAAAACTTTTCTAAAATATTAAAATAGAATGTGATGTGACAAGAGCAGAACACTAAAATTTACTAAATAATTTAGTGAAGCAAAATAGCAAGTTCTTTCATCAAAGCATTTCAAAGCCATTGATTTCAACAGTTGAGGTTTTTTTTCTCTGTATTTACACTTTCAGAGTTTATCTGGAAGTACTAAGAGGATGCATAGCACCCCTGACTTCCTTACTGCTGTTCCATCAAGGCCCTACTGTAAATAAATAAAACAAAGGAAATTGGTAGCTGAATATGAAAAGGATTTTCAGGAAAATATAGCATATTTTAATTTTGCCTTTTTTGAGGGTGTGAGTCATGTGGCAGAAATACCCCTGCTAAGGTGGCTGGTTCACTAGTGGGCAAAGAGAGAGACTCCTCCAGCAAACCATCCAGGTAACTAAATACTGAAAAAGCTTTTTTTGCTTGGATTTTAGAGGAAGATTTTTCTGGAAGATTATCTGGATAATGGAACAATTCAATTTTAAAGTGAAACATATATAGCTTTTTATCAAAAGTGATAGTTTCATCAAGGATGATACACATAAAGGTTTCTTCTTCTCTTTAGTACAATGTATTTTTACTTCCTTTTCCTGCAATCCTGTGTGCCAATAATAGTAGCTTAAGTTTTATACCTAACTATATGCAATTGCAGCGTGATACAATTTAAAAAAAGGTGATGGAGGTTCGAAGCAATAGGGTCCTTAAATCACTTTTTAACTGACAGCTGGTCAATAATTTTCATGCAAAATTTTTCTTCACCTTTCCAAAAAAAATCTTATGCCTAACATTTTTTCATCATGGGGAGGAAAAAAATTTCAAATTTTAGGATTTAATTACTATTCCATTGAACTCTATCACCCTTCTTCATTGAACTGAATTAAGGAAGCAGTTTTAGCTGACAATATTGATTTCAGTAATATGAAGGAGAAAGATATTAGAAGGATTATTGAAAGAGAAAGAACAGTGTTGAGAAATGCTGATCTTACAAAAAGAGAACCTCTGTAGAGAAGATATCCAGTTAATGAAAGAAGTTAAATCCTCCTTGTATATTAATTTCTCCTTTGAATTCTCTGTCTTTCATTTAACAAGAGTAGCATTAGCAATCTACATAAAAATAATTGTGCTTATCTCATAGCCTTAAAAATGTCAGAAAAGTAATGGAGAACTATAGAAACTCCAACATTTGCAGCTGAACTATATATAGCCAATCTATAAATATACAGGACATTGTTTTGTACTTGCTTTGTTTTATTGTACTTCCTCACATGGCTAAGCCAAAAAGAAAAAAAAAATCTATTTTAGATTTGGTTACAGCTTTTGGAGCATGCAGTATTGTAAAAAAGGTATCTTTCTACTTCAAAATTTCTTCCCATGATATTTGTACTTTGCAGATGAGTTGTATGGGATTTGATTTAAACTTAGAGAAAAGTGGTTGAAAAATACTGAGGCACCAAAGAACTGAATAATTCTTCCAGCTCTCTTCTTCATAAATTAAATTGGGATCTGGATAACACAGTATGGTGGGGGGGGTGGTTTATCCCATCATACGTATATGCATACCTTATGTTCATTTGCTTAATTCACCAGTATGCTTTCTCATTAGTGCTTTGCTAAAGAACCTAATTTTTCTATATCTCCTGAAGGAATTAATTAATTTTTTTTCAGAAATGAGTTTAAAAGCTGACTCTCTTAATTATTGACAGATATTCAGATATTCAGTCTTGGTCTTCAGAAGTTGTTGAAAATCCTGTCTCAAGTATCACACCTTGAAAATATAGGAAATCACTGAAAGCAGTGGTTCTAAAGTCTTTGCAGGCCTTTGAAAGCCTTGGAGTTTTGCCTGTTCTATGTAAATGCTACTGATGCAAGGAGAAATACCAACCCATGTATAAATTCCCTATCAGAATAGTGTTTGAACCTACTTTTTAGTTATCTGTTTTCTGAAGTATGTAAGACAAATTCCTTACCTGAAAATCAAATATTCAGTAGGATGAAATGCCTACTTAAGAGTGAGTAAAGGTATATTTATTTCAACAGGTGCTGAATCAAACCTCTCTGTAGAGTGGTATCAGCTGCTCTACTCTCTCTGTCATATTTAGCTTGCAATGTCATGAAGTCACTCTGGTGCCACAGTTCTGAGCATCGCAAAACCATTGCTTTGAGGTAGGGGAATTAGCCTTAAGCACTTATGTGGTTGCTGACTGCTCTGTTCAGGAGAGATTTTTGGACATTTTAGTGTCTGTGAGAAAAATCTCATCTCATGCCATGGCTCCAAGGCCATGAAAGAAGAGAGAAAAACAACTTTGATAAACAGCACCTGTTATTTATCTCTTTCTCCTTGTTTTTCGTGAGATGTTTTCGCACAGGTGTTTTTCCCTTGTTAACCTATGGTATTAGGGGGTGTCTTTCATTTTAACCAATAGCCTAGAGTCATTGATCAACGGGATATATAACAAGTGTACGCTGAAAATAAAAGTTAGTTCCTGCCTTTTCACACTCCTGAATATGGAGTCTGTGTCATCTTTTGCCTGTTGGCAAGGTACAACAGCGACACACTTAGGCTTCCTGTACAGACACTATTAGCAGAACCACAAGAGCTAGCTAATAGGTAAACACAAGTGTAAAAAGTATACAATATATATTTCCTATTCCCCAGATTACTAAGCAGAGGCAAATATCTCTCTCCAGTTTAGAACCTAAGACCTCTCCTGAACACATCACTGTAGAAAACAACCAGCAACAGAAACAGCATCTTCCCTCCTGTATCATAGTCTTGGAGTTAGAAATTAATCTCCAACCTTTTGGAAACCCTCCCAGAATAATATTTTAGTGTCTGTGTTTCTCTCTGCCACAGCATTGAATGAAACTTTTTTAGAAAGAAAAAGGTAAAGAGCATGACTATATAGCCTACTCAGTATTCAGTGGGGCAGGGATTCCTGCTGTCCAAGACTCTCATGTTTGTCCTATAGCAGTTCAGAGCATCACCTCCTTTTATTCTTCCAGCTGTGCTTGGAAGAGAGAAATGTCTGCAGTTATTACATTTCATGAAGACTGCAGTCCTCCAGATTTCGCACAACGTGTGCTGAACGAAAGCCTCCAGACAGACTACTGCCTCAGAGAGGCTGATGGGCTAACACCTGATTTCTGTGTCGAAGTGAGGTTATGTGTTAACTGTACAATAAAGATATGACAGTGTTTTCTGATGTACAAAACCTTTAGAGGAAGAAGCTAAACTAATTGTGGATTAGGTCCTGTGGATTAGGTCCTGTAGTTTAGAATTGAACAGACCCCAGAAGGCCTCCCAGATGAAAGTGAATGTTTGTGAATACTTATCATATTTTCGTTATTGCTTTCAGGTGGATAAGGAGAAGAGGGGATATAAAAATCTCCCTCATCTGGTGTGCATATGTATCCTGTATCAACACAGCAGCAAAGCAGAGCTGCAATCTTGAGCTCCCTTGTGTTATTACTCTTCGGCATGCCCACGTTGTTCTAGTGATTCAGAGTCTGCCTACATTTCCCTTGTGATTGGTCCCTGATAAGAAAGAAAACACAAAATATCCATGGTTCATTTGAGGTCACTTATCTGTAATTCATTAACAAAAGCTTTAGGGTTTTTTAAAATGTGTTTATTGGACTCAGGTGAGATGGGTAACAGCAAAATTGTTCTGTCTTTTTATATATAATATTCCCTGGGTGTAAATCTTAATTATTTATATGTATTTGACTATACTCAGCCTTTTTTTTTTTTTCTCACCAGTGTTTTGTCTCTGTTAATGTGGTAGATACAAATTAAATAAGTGAAATTGTTGAGACCACATTACTTTGACCTATGAAAACCAAATTTTTTGTTTTCCAGTCCTTTCAGAAATATCCCATAGTCTTGTTTCTTGTACTTGTGGTCTCAAGGTGTGTGGCAAAAAAAACAAGCCCAGGCATGTCTGACTCCATTAGTGCTAAAATGCCCAGAGTCTCACTGCTCTCCAAGGCTTCTGTCTCAGTCAAGCATTGTCTTCCAGTCATGATAATTAGGCCATGATTTGTAAAGAAAACAAAATTTGCTGGACTCACAATACACTGAGAATTTGTGGAGGGAAGGAGAGTGTTGATTTTTTTTTTTTTAATAGACAATTACAGCAAATACATTTAAAATTTTCAGTAAATAAATAATACCAGCTTGAATACATATATTAGCAGTTACTGAAATTGACTACACATATACACTGTATTATCAGCTCTAGAAATTACTTTTTTCATTTTAGTAAAATAACTGAACATTATTATCAACCTCAAAATGATAAAGTATGTGTCCTGTTTCCTTTTCTGTAGAGGTTTGGTATCTTCTGATATTTAGTTACAGGTGTGCCACTACTGCAGGCAGATGTGAATAACTATATATATGTGAAAGCCAAAGAAAATGTTTGCTTAATGAAACTTTATGAACAGAGAGAAGTATGTAAAAAGTTGGAGCATCATCGGGATATTTTATTTGTGTGGTGCTTTGGAAGAAATGAGTTGCAGTACATGTTAATGGAGCTGCATAACAAAGGCTAGAAATGTAGGCATTTACAATGCATGGTGGTTGTTACAGCAGAGACTTGCACATCATTGAAGAGATTCAGCTAGAGGAATTTGGTAGACTTTGGGGCAGACACTGATGAGGTGAAATTATGCTTTTTATCCTGTGATCTCTCAGCACTCCTCTCTGTGAAAGTCTCTCAGAAAAACTCTCGCCTCAGCACACAGCCAGAACACAAGATGTGTGCTGGGTGTGCCCTAACCACAGACCCTCGCCTGGCATTTCACACAGAAACACCACTTTCTTCTCAGCCATATTGCCCCTCCAGTCACAAAAATGGAAGTGTTTTTACATCATCTGCAAGGATGTTGTAATTTCCATTTTTCCTTTAGCTGCATCAGAACCACCAAGCATTTTTCTGTCTGTGAGCCAGTCCTGTCTCGAGACCTGGGTGGCTTTGTTCCTAGTACAACACACAGCGGTAGCACAGGAGAAAGCAGAGCTTGGCTACACCGGTGTGTGAACAGTCCACTCCCCCTTCTTCATATACAGTAAGATCACTAGAACAACAAAGCTGTTGGAGGTCAGGAAGACACTTTTCAGCCTGAAAAGATCCTGGGTTTTTTTTCATTTCCGTTAGTGCATATTTTTCATGCACCGTTAGTGCATATTTTTCTATGTTAGCAAGGATATTATGGTACAAATCCTGCCTGTCGTGGCTATGTGATTAATCACATTATGAGCTAAATCTTGAGATAGGCTGGACACTTGAAAGTATGATACATTGCATCCTATTAAAATCAGTGTTTGTATTATTAATTGATATAAATGATAGAGTTCAGTACCTTTCATGAATAAAGCTAGATTTGATGCTAAATATTTGCTCCTAAAAATAAAATCAAAGGTAAACAGATTAAACTAAGTATCATCCAAGCTGTAGAGCCCAAGATAGATAAATATTTAAAGGTATGAATTATAATTGTGTTCCACCATTCCCCTAAACCATTGCAATGTGATAAAATTAAACATTTTTGCCCCTCCGTTAATTCTTCTAAAGTGAAAAGTAAACTAACACAGTTTGGAATTTAATTTGCTAACACAGTGAAAAGAATAAATATTTTTATAAACAGATAAACACAGGGATCAACCACCATCATTCCTACATAATCAGACTGTTTTCTGATTAGAAGCAAAATTCAGAACTTCCTCACATAGCAAGCTCCCTTCTGCAAGCAGATGGACTCCTACAAAACTTTCATAACATCCCTGAGTTTCTGGGTGCATTTTTTTACAATTAAAGACTTCATTTTTTTAGCCACAGCATTCTGTTTTCTCAGATCTGTTGCTTCTTCATTTATATTACATGAGTCTTAGATTTCATTATTTATTACTGTACAATCATTAGCCTTCTATTCAGACATACAAAGCATTGCATCCAAGTACACATGAAGGAAGCTAAGAAAGTCTTCATATTATCTGTGGATAAATAAATGAGACAAGATTTACTCTGGAATGGAACTATAAACATAATCAACAGCCTGCATGGTAGCCATCCTAGAGAAGGATTCAAATCATTATACATGCACTGGCCTTTAATTATATTTTGAGAAATTTTTCAAGTGGATGCACTTTAAAAATTGTAGTTGGTAATACATCTGTTTCTTTTTCTTGCAAAACAGAAAAATTAAAAACTCAAAAACCGAAGAAGCCCCCCCAAAACACAGCTATTGTACATTAAAGTCAAGCTTTTCATTGTGCATCACTCTGGAGACCCTCATCTAGACAGAACAACTCATTACACACTTGTCACTGTAAGATTCTGGAGGAATAGTCACATCTCCCACCATATGACTACAGAAGCGTAGTAATAATAATTGCATTTAATATTGCTCCAGACAGAATATTTATGTCCACAAACACATACGCACATGCACGAACACCCCTTACTCTCCCCCTCCTTGTTAACAAGATAATTCCAGCTGACACTAGGCTTGAGAGGGAGTAACACCTGAAGCTCATTCAGCTATCCTTAGACTTGCATTATTTTCTAGAATGGATCAGATGTAGTCCTGGATTGATTTTGAATTCACAAAATGTTAAGCTAAAGAGTTTACTATGATGTTTTTAGTCTCAAACATTTATGCATCTTCTGTGAAGTTACCTAATTTAATACAAGTTAAATGACAGAAAAAGGTTCTCATTTCACACAAGATTCCTGAAGATGGTTATTCAGTTTTAAGAATTTTGCAGTAGCTGAAACATGTTTTAGAAACCAAGTGAAGCCCTGGGATATTTTGTCTATAGTTACAGGTGTAGTTTTACTCAGATAGTGCAGTCTTTCTGCAGGTGATAACTCACAGCAGATCCTAGCTTTCACAATGACTTGTGCTTAGTGAACAATAGGTGTGTGGGATTCTCTAACACCCTTCTTAGTATATTAAGTATATTAATTGAACTGAGCAAAAGGCTGGAAAAAATTCTGTGTCCCTAGCTCAAGTCTGGAACACAGTGGAAATATTTCAGTGAGCAAGAGTTTCAGTTAGCTGGATGTAAGCATTTCATATTATATTATGATTTGATTAAGACCATAAGCAGGAATAGATTCAGGCTTGGGTATAACCATGAATATTTTTATTGGTACAAGGTGTTATGCTGCTCTTGTAAGTTAAATTCCTTGTGGCCACAGGTCAAACTAGAAGCATAGCAGTCTACATCTGTCAATAGCAGCAAGAAAGGCATCACTCTCTTTTAGAGTAAAGTGCTTTATATCTTCCCAGTGGTCAAACAAGCCTATATGGCTCCTGGGTAAATTAATGTCTGCACAAGAGTGGTGAAAAGCCTAATACATTTATTGAAAAATGAATGATAAAATCATGCTATCCCTTACATCATAAAAGAAATGTTTTCATTTAGTTACAAAAAGAATTTAACATGTTTCTATATTTGGGAAGAGTGAGCAAAAGAAAAAAAAAGGAAAAAATGGCAGAAATATGCAACTTTATATAAAAAAATCAGTGTAAGGTTATCCACAATGAGTACACTGTTTGCCAGTACTTGTGTTGATAATCACGAGTACTCAAATGCTCACATCTGTAGCCCAAATATTTTCAGTACATGTATTTGCATGTACAGAAGAAAGGATGAGAGCTTACAAATTATTTTACAAATCAAATCTCCACCTATTTTAGTATCACAGACCGTCTTTATCTTAAGAGCCGTCATTGAGGTAGTTAGACAAACTTAACAGACTATTTGGACAATAAAGAAACATTGGAACAAGAGATAAAACCCAGCTTCTTAAAACAGTGCCAGAATACCTACTAGGTCAAACCAAAATGGCTTACTATGTCATTTTTTAGTTACAGCAGGAAATAACACATTCTACAATTCATATTTACTGAGACATAAGAATTGCCATTTTGCCCCCATAATTTTGCCAAATTATGTTTCTTACCAACAGAAGAAACCAGGGTTGACAAGTACAAGGTTTGGAGGATGCTCAGCTTTCAGAATTGGCATACCCTGAAGTACAGTTTCCTCCTCTGCCTATCTTCTGCAATCCAGTATTTCTGTCTAAGCCTCCTGCGAGTGTTAAGATAACCATCATGTAGTTTCTATAGGCACTTGTTTAATGTGTTTGTGGAGTGGAAGACATGGAAACAAGGTGTCAAACTTCACTACCTGTACTATGCATGAGATGGATTAAAGCAAAAAATGCATTGTTATATAACTACTACTTGATGAATAAAGGAATTTTAGTAATGACAAAAGTAAACTGTGTGCATTAAATAGTATCAAGCTCTTACACTGCCAGGATAGCAACGACAACAAGGCTAGGTGGCTAAAAACCCTTATTGGAGCTAGAAACAATTCTGACATAAACAAAAAGTAATCATATGCAGTTAAAATGGAAAACAAAACCTTTTTATCCACTCTATACTCCTTACCCTGAGAGTTGCAGAGAAAAGCAGTTACTGTGTCTTTTTTCTATTCATCTTCAGGCATTTCTCTTTAAAGTATGGTTTACAATTCTCCCTGTCCACCCATGGTTCCTTCTGAAATAGTGGTGCAGAGTTATGTCACAACACTACTCTGAAAAGAGACAGGACGACACAAGTTTGGACCTGAGGCTAGGATGTGCCAAAGGCTCCTGAAACTCCATGGACTCTGTCTTAAACAGTATTGGTTTCAAAACTTCAGAGTCAAAGTGCTTGAAACTGGGTGGCTTTGCAAGTAGGAAATGACAGCAGAGCAGATAAGAGTCCAGTGCAAATTGACAAGTTATTTATATTGGTGAAGCAGAAAACATACAACTACCAAGAAGATATGTAAGAAGAGACTCCACTAAGATTTTTCTGTGGGCTCAATCCTTAATTAAGGATAAGAGGTATACCTGAATAACATCTCTCCATTTCCCAAAATATTTTTTTCCCTAACAACCCAGTATATCTTTGTTCCAGCTCTTTCTTGGAGCACATATAATTAAGTTTTATGTGATAAGTCTCTGGGGGCTGTATTCATCAGGCTTATATAAAAGTAGTGGAGTGCCAAACAGCAATCTAGCCAGCGATGTCTTTCTATCACAGAAAAATAGGATGAAATAGACCTCTAGATATCATATACTCAATTCTCTTTGGCAATTCCCATCTGGCATTCCTGACACCAGTTTCTCTAACCTAACATTTACAAGCAGAGGGAAAATACATTACCCTCTAAGACAATCTCCTCAAGTGCAAAAAAAGTCTTTGAAAGCTTTGTAGATAGGCAAAAGAGAGTGAATGCAATCTCTTACTTTAGGGAAGGTTTTGTCAGTCTCTCATTACATAAATGTACTTCAGAGATATGGTTCAGGTAGGAGCTACCATCAACCAAATATAGAATTGATTAAAAAATCATAGTCAGAGTAGTCCTTAATGCTTCACCATCGAACTGTAAAAATTTATCAAATGGGTTTTTGCATTAATGATTCCAAACCCTTGAGTAGACTGTACACTTAATATGTTTGTGCGTGTGTGAAGTGGAAAAGATTGCACCCACTTTGGCAGAAAGAAATAACGCAAAATTATCTTGACAAGTCAAGGAAATAATCTGTGCACAATGCTGTGTTTCTGTGGGAATAATGAACCGCACAACTTCAACTGGAAGAACATCTGTGAAGGACCTTTGTAGGAAAGAAGCTGGGCATAGAATGACTCATAGATCAAAGAGGCTTTAACAATTCATACTTTTCCAATATGGCATCATCTGAGTTATTAGCAGGACAATCAGCAGTCAAACTGACTAAGGACCCACATGAGTAAAAGCCTTACTAACGGGAATACTCTGCTCTAAGCACCACAGTTTAGAAACTCTTGTATTAATGGAAAGCTTTCAGAGGAGAGCAACAACAAGTGGTATCAAAAAGTTCAGAGTGTTGGGGAAATGAGGAATGATTTATTTAGTCGAGGAACTACATTTCAATGAGAAAATTAATAAATATTTCCTTGTGTCTCCTGGATGTAAGGCAAGAGCAATAATCCTGAATTGTATGTAGATAAGATGTCTATGATGGTGTGGATATTTAACAGAGAGAATGTATTAAGCAAGAAAGAATACAGAATCTTTCATAAAAAAATCTTTGCCAGGAAAATTTCTGGTAGAGTTCCTGAGGTTGGGAATGAACTATCTAATATTAAGAGGTCCCTTCTAGCTCTGTTCTTTATTGTTGGGTCTAGGACAACTGAGCATTCATCTCCTGTGCTGAACTAGTTTTAGAAAAGCTCATGACATATTCTTGGCCCAACGTATATAGAAGCTTACCAGTTTAGGTCATTAATTTTTGCTGTGGACCTAATCTACACAATTCTTACCACAGTCAGTACTGCTACCTCTCACTTGCCGCTCCAGCACAGCATAGACTTTATAGAAAAACCTATATTTCATGACCTGCTTTGTGTTTTTTCCCCAACATGTTACTGGAGGGAAGACTCCTTTTCCAAATGCAGAGTTTTTTTCACTTTTAATAAAGATTTATTAAAGAAAAAAAAAATCCAGTACTGTTCCTGCCTTGGTCTTTTTTATCAGCTGCTCTGTTGCGATGACATAATTGAAAGTTCCATTTAAGGGCATGTGTGGCACAATTTTAAACTGCATTTACAGGCACACAAGGACAGATAGTCCTCCACAGTCAATATTTCAGGGCTGTGGTGTTTTACCAATGGCATATGATGCAAAGTGAACAACATTGTGTTTGCATGCCTATTGGAGCACAACGTGCAGCGGAGCACAATGCAGCATGTGTCAGCTTTTGTCTGCTGATGGCAATGACCCCTTGAGCCAAATTCATCAATGTCTCAGAACAATAGATTTCTTTCTCTTTGATGTTTCTAATTTAGAGTAATAAATGGTTTTTATTTATTTCAACTGCAGTTAGTTCTGGTAATAGGCTTGGACTGATACCCATGGAAGACAAAGCTGTGTATTTACCCTTTCTTCTCTATTCCTGCAGAAAATGTTTAAGTTAAAAATACTTTAAATATAGCATAGGTAATCTCTCAGATTAAAACCAACTAAAATTCTCCTCTCTCCCTGCTATCATCACAAAATCATCTTCATTAATATTTTTTTCCCCCTCCTCCACTGGAAAATGCATGACATTGTTGGAAACAATAACATTTACAGGAATCTTCCATAGTTTGGCTGAGGAAATGACACTGCTCACTTGTGGCAAACTTCTTTCAAATTTCAGGCTTGTCATTCTCTCTAACTTTCATAGCAATACTCACTAATGGAAGTTTCTCCAGTTACTGATGAATCTAAAATCTTACATCTTCGGAAAAGCATTACAAAATTAAAGGAAACTAAACTATCTGAAATCAGCCTTCAGCATGGAGAGGCCAGGCAAGTCTGAAATAATAGATACCAGAGGATAGATTACATAAAAAAACCTTAGTGGACCATGCTCTTATATGCACCTCAAATTGTCTTAATTACCAAAATGAATGAATGTTAACAGACCATTAAGTCAAGACAACTGTCCCTTTATATCTCCAGGTCACTAGATACTGCAACAGCCCAAAGAGGACAACCTGGCTGCAGCAATCTTTCTGCGCATCTTCCTCATCCAGGACTGGGGTAAATTTTGTATGCAAAAAGCACACAAATCTATGAATGAATAAAAATATAGAAATAGTTTAGTTACCATGTAGCATATAAAAACCAGTTTCGTTTTTTCCTTGTGAGGCTCTAGTTTGTTTTCACTGCAGGTTTTCATGCTCCAGGGGAACATCCGTCTCCAGGAGTCCTCTAAGACTACCAGATGATGAATTGTTTGCACACCTGGTAGGTTAACACAATACTTATTCTTCAAAACCCACCAATCTACAGAACCACACAATGCTTATTCTGTAGAATCAGGTAAAACATTAACCAAGAAGAAGAATGGGAGAGCAACCAGCCCAGTTATGCCAACTTTTCTCCTGACTTTGAAAGTGGCAGCTCAACAGGCTGTCAGGTGGTCACCAAATACCAAGGACCACCAAAGAGACTCCCAGGACAGGAGAACATGTGTGCAAAAGGGAATGAACATATGTCAGTGATTTTGAAGAAATTATTATCATATGTGTGTTCATTCCAGGAAAACCTATGAAAATGTATGTGAAATACAGTATATAAATGGGAGTACTTTCTGTACTCAGCACGTACAGAACTTCAGAGCAAATATTCCCTTGTGCATCTGGTTGAATAAAGAATGCCTGCTTCTTAATGCTACGTTGTTGTTAAAGAGTTTTACTTCTCTAATTTTGGGTAACAAGACCACTGCATTCTTCTGAGGCAAAGCCCACAGGTGAAGCAAGTGAGAAGCAGAGGGAAAAGTACTTCTCTTTGAGGCCTGCATGGGTTGCACTTCTAGAAGATGTCAGTTCATTCTTACAACATGAATTTTACCTGTAGAAGGTCTCCTGACTATAACCACATAAGGGGAAAAGAAACAGACATGTGCTATGCACTCTCTCTCTCAGGCAGGTTGCTCTGTCCAAGCATGGAAGAAAACATTAAAGTTTCTTGCAATCCACCATGCATACTTGACCTGTAAATCCTGTTTGCTAGGGTATTGCCTAGGTGAGAATTGTTTTGGAAGTTTATAATGCAAATTAACACTCTGGGCCACTCTTTACTCAGTAATTCAAAACCAGATCCTGTACATATACCATTGTTCCAGATCCATTGTTACTCTCTTGCAAGCTGAATAATCTATGAATACGTTGGCACACAAAAGTGTGTGCTAATTAATAGATGCTTATCACAACGTGATAGACATCATCAATCTTTTTCATTGTCTTTGATCCAACAGTCACTGGCACTATTACAATGCAGAGTAACTATTCTATCATATTACTATCCTCCTATGCATGTTAAAAATTTGCATAGCTGCAAAGCATGAATTTTGTTCACAGTTGGGGTTTCTGAACACTGAGCAGTTCAAAGCAAGAATTGAAATCTTTCTGCCAAAACTTTTCTTCACTAATTTTCTACACCTTTGAGTGACTTTTTTTGCTGCTTTGGAAATAATTTCTCTTTTTAATGAGCGGGAGACACTGCTTCTTTTGAATCATAACTCCTCTCTTCTTTTTTTGTTTTTATTTTTTACCAAAGCTGCATTCCAGTACCTGAAGGGAGTCCATAGGAAAGATGGAGAGAGACTTTTTACAAGAGCGTGTAGTGAGAAGAAAAAGGGGAATGGTTTCAAGCTGAGAGTAGTTTAAGTTAGATATTAGGAAGAAATTCTTTGCTATGAGGGTGGTGAGGCACTGGAACAGGTAGCCCAGAGAAGCTGCAGATGGCCCATGTCTGGAAGTGCTCAAGGCCAGGAGCTTTGAGCAAGCATCTAGTGAAAGGTCTCCCTGACCACAACAGAAGGGCTGGAACTAGATGTTCTTTGAGGTCTCTTCCAACTCAAATGATTCTATGATTCCATCATTTCAGTAATTAGAATATTTTGATTAATTATTTGCCTTCATCAGTCTGCAATGAAACTAGAAATAAAAATGCCAATATGTCTTCATATATTCTGAAAGGAATTCCATATAAAAGCAAATAGCTTTTGCAACTTTTCTGTATGAGAGCTAAGTGCTTTATCTTTTCCTTCTGTTGTAAAAAAAACACCTCCATCCACAGGCCCTTTCAACACCAAAAGTTAGAGTCAATGTCCAAGAAAACTGTGTGATAATTTTTCAAATCACAGAGAGTATCTGTTGTGTTCTTCCCTTAAATCTATTCAATGGATGATTAACTTATATATATTTGTTTGAGAAAACTAATAGGCAGGCAGAGCTAAAACTAAAGCAGAGCTCCCTGGAGGTGAGAAAAGAGAAGGCTTTGTTCTTCTACAACCAGGAGGTCTTCTGGACCTTCTCAACCTCATATGTCATCTCAGGGGAAAGCTGTACCAGCAACAACAGCATTTGGCAGACAAGACAGAGGTGGACTGCAAGGACTTATACGTGCCCTTTTTGCTTCTGTTCCACCCTAATTTGTTCAATGCTGCGTTTTTCATTTCAAAAGAATGACACTTCTGGTATTTTCAATGAAAAACAGGATTTTTGGGTTATAAAAATCTTTTGGTCTTCCAATGGGAATTCACAGTAAGGTGAATATCTGAGCAGATCCAAGTCAGAGTTTGTACCATGTTAGCCTTCCAACCAATTGTCTGTAAAGCAATATTTCTTCAGTATTGGCAACAGTCATATGATATTTCCCCATCACTTTGCAATTTAATAGAAAACAGGAACCTCAATGTAATAGTCACATGTAATCTGAACACGGTGTACTGCAGGTGCTCAAAAGAGGACCAGTGCAAATTGAAGACAATAACAGCAATAAAAAAGATGCACGTAGAAAGCAAAACGAGAGGAGAAATAAAGTCAAGGGACAGACATTTATTTTTAGGAGCTATAGAAAAAGGATTTATTTAGGGACTCACTATTTTATTTTTTCTCCTTGACAGTTTTTAAAAGAGGAAAAATTTCTTATTTCATCAAATCCAAATAGCAATATCTGAATCTTATGAGCAAGAATCTACCTATATATCCTACATATTTTTGTTACAAATCTGTCCTGCATCTGCAACTGCATTTAACTCAAACAAATTTGAAGAATGGAGAACAAAACATCAGGGAAAAGATTAGTTGTTAGGAAGAATTTCTTTACTGTGAGGATGGCAAGGCACTGGAGGAGGTTTCTCAGAGGAGCTGTGGATGCCCCACCCCTGAACATGTTGAAGGCCAGGCTGGATGGGGCTTTTAGCCACCTGGTCTGGTGAAAGGTGTCCTGTCCTTGGCAGCTGGGCTGGAACTAGATCATCTTTAAGGTCCCTTCCAATGCAAACCTTTCTATGACTTCATGATGAGTCTGCAAACAGTAGAAATAGGAAGAAATCACCCTGTCTCATTGACATTTTCAAATTAATGACTGTTCCAAATCAGATCACAAAATGTTGATGTTTCTCTCAAAGAGGAAAGTTCCCTCTAAAATTTCAGTGGCGAAATACTGGAAATATGCAAATTTTTAAAGATTGCTAGCACAGTCCAAATCCAAGTAAAATAAATTTAATTTTTTGTTTGTATGTTTGCTCTTATTGCGTTTAGAGAGATAATGAAACTGGTAGACCTTAAAACCATTTACCAATTTATGAAAAAGAATATCTGAATAACAAGTTGAAAAAATCTTTTAGCCTTTTCTCATATTTCTGTCAAAGCAAGATGATAAATGGAAACATATTCTTCCTGAGTCAGTTGCTGCAATGGTTAAAATCTCATTGCCTGAAGTGAGAGTTCAGCTCCTAATCCAGAACCCCTGGGAATCATGCTCAGCCTCCTTGCCAGAGTGACCTTGACAACTCAGTAATGTCGATATGGTTCTCATTGTCCTGAGAGTAACAAAGAACACTGGAAAGATTCTCTCCATCCCTTTGTTTAAAGTTCTGGCAAAGAGACTGTGACAAACAATCCAAGGAAAATAGCTTTTTAATCCACCACATTTCTGAAGTGAACATCTAAGTGAGACTTGATAAATTTTTAACTGTTTTAGTTCCACCACCTTAATCGTGGAAACACAGCAACCTAGAGGAACTTTTAACACCATACTAGTGAAGCATTGCAGAATACTCCTTTTCCTTTTCCTCCTTTCCCACAGACTGCTGCAAAGCCATGCAGACCCACACAGCGTTGTGGGTTCATTTTATCTTTGGTAACCCATCCAACACTTAATTTAGCACTGTTGTTAGTGTTGTTGCACTAACAACAAGAACTAGAGATTTACTGGACCAAACTTTGCAGCATACAAACTCCTTTCTTTGGGGAACATGAAACAGTGGGTTTGAGATAGCCAGAGGTCTGGACTTGAAGATTAATTGAACAAGTGGCAGCAGTCCATGCCAGCCTGAAGCTAATAAACCACACAGCCACCTTCTGTGGTTTTTGCACTCCTGGTCCTGAAGCAAAAGAAAATGTTTCAAATTTTCTAGGGACACATGGCTATGAGCTTCACAGCTTGTATCCCATTACTTATGTTGTTCTAAGCTAGTACCAGTAGCCCCATGGTACCTTACTTTACAAAAAGTAAGAACCAAGGAGGCAAACCCATGTCCCAGATGCTGCTCTCCTGCAGTGTTACAGACAATGGGAACAAGGAGATTTTATCCCCTTTACTTATGGCGTTTGGGGGATATGGCAGAACAGTGCAAAAACATCCAGTTCCTATAGTGCCCCAAGGAGCATCCTTGTAGAGTGCCAAAGGTTTATGGAGAATACACAGTACACAAGGAAATCAAATCTTAAATCCTAATTTGATACCAATGTTATGATTTTTTTATTTTTAATTACGCAAAGTACCCAACTCAATTGAACTGGTCATGAGTAAAAATCCTAACAGGACAGGACAAAAAATGAGGAAAAGAGAGCTGTATTGCTAGGTACACATACCACATTAGTGTCTGATTGTACATGAATCCTGCCAATAAGATGTTTCCCAATGTCCTAGAGCTGTGACCACCTGCTCTAGACCACCCCACCAATTTTGGGTATGTCTTACAGCTAAATGTCCGGCTGGTAGTGGAGGAATTTGACTGCAGTCACATAGTCACATCACAACTCTAAACTATGGCTAATTTAACTTAAATGGTGGCCACTGAATCCCAAGTTTATTTAAAAACTGCATCCTTGGAAGTAGAGAAATTCTAGTGTTTCATTGTATAAAAGTCGTGAAAAAATGCAGGTGGTTCTTAATGGTAAAATAAATAAGTTATTCTTTTAAAAGATAGAGGCTAAAACTGGACCAGCCACACAAGTGAAAAAGTGAAAGGAAATCATCAAGATTAGTTTGTATTTTATGAACAGTCAGACCATTGGAAATAAATGCAAATACAAAAAAAAATTCTCAAGAATATCTGTATGAAGTTATTGCAGCTATATCGACAACAAAATCAACTAGCTAATCAAAACAAAAAATTCCAAGTTATGAGATCCTTAGGAAATAAATTTGCCCCTTCTTTTGAAAGCACCAAGAAGGAGAAAACTATCAAATGTTAGAGGGAATCTTCATGGCTCTTGAGCAATTTTAAATATATATGCATTCTCTTGTAGTACGTGAATACTCTTTATTTTCTGCATTTCAATTTTTCTGTTATGGTTTTCATTCCCAGAGGATGGTAAAACATAAAGTTCTTTACCTGTGAGAGTAAAGTGATATAAAAAAAACCCCTTCAAATTATCACTAGATAACTAAAAATAATGGTAATACATGTATTCAGTAGCTAGCAAAAGTCTATCAAATTTTCTTTGATTTTTTCCTGTAAACAAATAAGAATCCAAGATGATATGACATTGGGCAACAAATAATATAAAAGTCTAATCTATGTGAAAAGGCCTGGTAAGTTTCCTGTTTGTTCATTTTGTACAGGTTGTTTTTGTTACCTAGAGTTTTATTTCCAGGATGATAAAGCTGTGGTGCAACCCGAAGACTGCTACAGTTTGCCAGACAGCATGTCAGCAACCAAAGATGAACAAAAAGATGTCTGAAGGCACCCTGTAGAAATAAGCCTTTTTACAAGAAAATTGCAAGGCAAATGTCTGGATTTTTGTTTATCTTTTAGAAGTCACCAAGTTTAAGTAGCCAGACAGATGAGAGGAAAAGAAACAAAGTTTACAAGTAAATCCCTTACAGCCACACAGTGGGAGCTGGAAGACGTTCTAAGAGAGCACAGAGAGTTATGACTAGACAGAGAGGGAAAAAAAAACCAGTTAAGATAAGTGCTCACACATTGTGCACACTGCTAGCCAAGAAGCCCTCCTATTGCTCATCATACTAATTTTTTCCTTTCCTTTCCTTTCC